>LGRX02012131.1:0-46465 GCA_001247695.2 Cymbomonas tetramitiformis
GTGATTGTGACTGTGCTGCGCCTGTGATTGTGGCTGTGCCTGTGATTGTGGCTGTGCCTGTGATTGTGACTGTGCTTGTGATTGTGGCTGTGCCTGTGATTGTGACTGTGCCAGCACAATCACTGGAATGAGAACACACGGCCGGCACTAGGTGTTAAAGAATACATGCCAAATATGAAATATTTAAATACAATACATGTTTACTTTATTCTGAGTACGAGTAAGCTAAATATTTGATAAGAACTATGAAATGTAACCACGGAAGGTGAGCCATAATATACGGGCAGCCACAGGTGCTACATTGTTGCAGTGAGCACGCACAATTTAGGATTATGCTAGGAATTACGAACTGTGATGAGAACATGCGGGCACTAGCTAGTTGCTACAGTACACACGGCATGTGAAGTATGCAATGGGAGTTAAAGCTATTCAAAGGTGCATACCTTAAGGAAGTTGAAGTGCCGAATGGCTGCGGAGTAATACATCAATTCACGAGATTGATAATCCAGTAGTGCCAAGTCATGCTGGGTATTGGCGAAGGTGGCCACACCAACTTTCCGTACGGATAGCAAGCGTAGAGCATTTTGAGTTGCCCTTGACAGTAGAGTGGAAGTTTGGAGATGCCCAATCGATATGTGGACATCAAGTTCGTGCTGAACTACTTCAGGGAGTTGCAATAGGATGCGTGGATCATGGTCGTAGGCACTTGTCCCACAAGTCAAGCACAATCTATGCACAGAGGTAATGAAGTCGAAGCGTCCATCCTCATGTCGAAGAATCCGTGTAACCCCAGAGGCACCAAACTTCGTCACACCCCAGTAGTCAGCTTTTGGGCGGGGTTTAGGACACTCACAATTGGCGCAAGGGCAAGTTTCCTTGGGGAGAAGATGACCTCGCATGCCAACCAGGTCCAACACATACAGCTTGATTCCTGAAAAGGCGGATGAAAAGATGTCTGGCTTGGCAGGGTAGTTGTCATCAGTTAGCTTGACTGGTGGGGGGATAGTGAAGGCCAATTGCTGTGAAGTTGGATACGGCAACTCCTTAGAAGTGGACCAAGAGCGAACCAATCCTTGAAGGCAATCGGTAATTTCGTAAGGCACTACGTTGGTTACACTTTTGTAATTGGATGCCTGTTTGCTAACCGCTTTCGCTGCTGGAGGATGGACACCGAACGTTTCGATGATTTGTTGGCGTTCAACCTCAGAGACTGGTGGAGTGAGAAGTGGCAACAAGGAATCTGTGGCGATAACTGAGTTAACCATTGCGTGCACAACTTCGACAACTTCGCTATCGAATTCAGAATATTTGAGCTCAAAACTTGAATGATAAGCAGCAGGAGAGATGCCCAGTCAAGAGAGTTGCTCATTAGGACACGCTTGAAACAAGCGTCGAACATCGTTAGCACACCATACGGTACTCTTTTGGCGAGGTTCCTTTCGAATATCGGGCAAAGTAAATTTAGCGCTGTTGTAGCGCTTTGTCAAGAACTCGGTAATATCCTGCTGTGATGGACGTTTCCATTTTCCTTGATCAGGCGCAGGGAGAGCCAAGGTGTTAGCATTGGAAACAACTGAGTCTCTAGTTTGCGTCAAATCTTGCTGATACTTGCGACCTGTGCACAAAGGATCGGTTCGCACGTGTGCTCTGTTTGGAACTCGGTTGCCATCCCGTACTGCCTCACACACTTTACATTTCAAAGAAGCTTTTCCACTCTGGATTGCTTTAATTGCGGACTTGCGTATGCTCTCACGATATCCTGCGTTAATTTTCGTGCGCCTATCTCTTTTAGAAGAAACAAATGCCAACAAGAAAATGAAAATTATGGGTTCGAACATTATCACACGCAGCAGTGAGAAACCTAATTTGCAGTTTGCAGTTTCCACTAGTTTTAGTTTCGCTCTGTGTAATAAGATGTAATCGTGAGGACAATTGGAAAAATAACAACAATCGATATCGGAACGAGCATCATCCGATCGACGTCTGACGATGACAGGGGATAGGTATGACATGTCATACCTATCCCCCCCGCTGTGAGCGTACCGCTTCAACATAAGCCATAAGACATGGGGATGAGCTTGCATGAGCAAGGTTGTCAATCAGACATAATCAGAATCAAATCAAAACGCCAAAATGGGTCCTTAACACTGTAAAATCAATTAATTCGGCCTCTACAGTGTTAAGGGCCCAAAAAGGGGGGGTCAATTTTTTTTTTAAATTTTCTAGAAAATTTTAAAAATCGAATTTTTGAAAAAGTTTTCGCGCAAGTGTACATTACAGAAAGATATAAATTTGAGTTACACCGATTCCATATCAATATAAACATTTATGTCATTGCCCATTCTAAAATATATAATTACTATATTTGTATACATATACACAACTACTATAAACTTATATTTCATTACTAATATATGGTCTAGACAACGTCAAACGCGAAATACTGATTTAATCATTACTTCCACCAAAATTATATATTATACCAGGCTTATTTCAAACCACAAGATATTTACATAAATCCGACGAATCACAATTTTATTCAGCACGCGAAAATAAAATAGTAAAACGAAATCGCCCGAACGAATCAGAGGGAGGCATCGTCTGAAATTAGCAAAAGAATGCCAAAATAAATGCATAAACAGTGTGTAAAAATGAAAAATAAATCATGTATACTTTGACCGTATCGGGCACACGTCCGTTGGTAAAATACACGTTTTAGGGTTGCCTATCTTATGTTTCAACGATGAAAAGCTAAGTATCGATAAAAGAGCCTTCCCCATGGCCCCCTGGGGAAGATGCATGCACCACAAATGACGCGCCTTGGCGGCTCTATACCGCACATATCGGGGTGGGATAAGGTAGTGTGGTTATGAAGACATATCGAGGGCTTCATGGCTGAGCGGATCGGAGAGATGGCGCGATTCAACAGCCTGTACCAAGTCGAGACCAGCACACACGTCGTGCAGCTCAGCGAGCACCTCCACCGAGTCGAATGGGGGTGTCAAGTGTCGGGCGGTTGGCGAGGGGCAGTGAGAGCGGTCAGGCCCTCAGAGGCGGCCATGATAATAACGCTCACATGCCTTCTGGCTGATTTTGGAAATTCAAGTCGATTCGTGCTCTTGAACACCGTCACCTGTTCATAAAGCATTTGGGAAAGCTGGGGCACACGTCCGACTCGATTCTGACCGAATTGCCCAAGTTATTCGGGCAGACGTATCGTTATCTTGAGCGAGATTTGAAGTTTCGATTTAGGGGGCGGGGTGGACTTGGCGGGATCGTATATGATAGTGCTAAAAGGCGGGGGTTTGTTTGGAGGTCAGATGTCGAGGTGCCTAGGCTTCAGGAGGGGTAGGAAGTGAGGGGGCAGGCAGGCAGGCAGCGAAAATCCAGCGAAAAAATATGCGGTAAGTTTCCTTGATGTAGGGTTTGGCGGCATTGCGTGAACGCCTTACTTACTCGGAATGACATTTGGGGATATGATATCTTGAGGTAATTTTGTGCGGGGAACACGTTTCTGAGGTCAGATTGGTGATTTGACAAAGTGGGATGGTCGATTTTCGCCGAGCGCCCCTGCGGGGCGTAGACAGGGGATAGCGCGCAGTACGGTAGGATATGCCTCTCCAGGGGGGGCTTGCCGCCCGTTGCGAATCCGGATAGATCACTGATCCAGATGGGCGATACGACATCTTCATCGTGTTCGCCGTCGAAAATCGCTCTAGTGACATGTCCCTTACCCCATTTGCCTCGGAGAGCATCCATTGATAACGAGTCCCACAAGACAGACTTAGGGTTATAACTCGGAGTATCGATAAAAGAGCCTTCCCCATGGCCCCCTGGGGAAGATGCATGCACCACAAATGACGCGCCTTGGCGGCTCTATACCGCACATATCGGGGTGGGATAAGGTAGTGTGGTTATGAAGACATATCGAGGGCTTCATGGCTGAGCGGATCGGAGAGATGGCGCGATTCAACAGCCTGTACCAAGTCGAGACCAGCACACACGTCGTGCAGCTCAGCGAGCACCTCCACCGAGTCGAATGGGGGTGTCAAGTGTCGGGCGGTTGGCGAGGGGCAGTGAGAGCGGTCAGGCCCTCAGAGGCGGCCATGATAATAACGCTCACATGCCTTCTGGCTGATTTTGGAAATTCAAGTCGATTCGTGCTCTTGAACACCGTCACCTGTTCATAAAGCATTTGGGAAAGCTGGGGCACACGTCCGACTCGATTCTGACCGAATTGCCCAAGTTATTCGGGCAGACGTATCGTTATCTTGAGCGAGATTTGAAGTTTCGATTTAGGGGGCGGGGTGGACTTGGCGGGATCGTATATGATAGTGCTAAAAGGCGGGGGTTTGTTTGGAGGTCAGATGTCGAGGTGCCTAGGCTTCAGGAGGGGTAGGAAGTGAGGGGGCAGGCAGGCAGGCAGCGAAAATCCAGCGAAAAAATATGCGGTAAGTTTCCTTGATGTAGGGTTTGGCGGCATTGCGTGAACGCCTTACTTACTCGGAATGACATTTGGGGATATGATATCTTGAGGTAATTTTGTGCGGGGAACACGTTTCTGAGGTCAGATTGGTGATTTGACAAAGTGGGATGGTCGATTTTCGCCGAGCGCCCCTGCGGGGCGTAGACAGGGGATAGCGCGCAGTACGGTAGGATATGCCTCTCCAGGGGGGGCTTGCCGCCCGTTGCGAATCCGGATAGATCACTGATCCAGATGGGCGATACGACATCTTCATCGTGTTCGCCGTCGAAAATCGCTCTAGTGACATGTCCCTTACCCCATTTGCCTCGGAGAGCATCCATTGATAACGAGTCCCACAAGACAGACTTAGGGTTATAACTCGGAGTATCGATAAAAGAGCCTTCCCCATGGCCCCCTGGGGAAGATGCATGCACCACAAATGACGCGCCTTGGCGGCTCTATACCGCACATATCGGGGTGGGATAAGGTAGTGTGGTTATGAAGACATATCGAGGGCTTCATGGCTGAGCGGATCGGAGAGATGGCGCGATTCAACAGCCTGTACCAAGTCGAGACCAGCACACACGTCGTGCAGCTCAGCGAGCACCTCCACCGAGTCGAATGGGGGTGTCAAGTGTCGGGCGGTTGGCGAGGGGCAGTGAGAGCGGTCAGGCCCTCAGAGGCGGCCATGATAATAACGCTCACATGCCTTCTGGCTGATTTTGGAAATTCAAGTCGATTCGTGCTCTTGAACACCGTCACCTGTTCATAAAGCATTTGGGAAAGCTGGGGCACACGTCCGACTCGATTCTGACCGAATTGCCCAAGTTATTCGGGCAGACGTATCGCTAAAGCTGAACCCGTCATAGCGTTCGCGAAGCCGTAACGAGACCTTGCTGTACTGACCCGCGTAGACTCTGGTCCATCTGAATACATTTGTTCCACACTGTGTAATTTTGTCAGACTGTTTTCCGTACCTACCTTTGGATTGACATGTACGATATCGTAATTGCTCTTGGGATGTGGCTTTAACCGGGCTGGTAATGACACCAGGTCACCTTCCGTTGAGTACAACATTTGTTTCTCAGTGGGAGTGTTCATCGGTTCTTGTAAAGGATTTATTGCTGGGTTGAAATGATGCCCTTCTACGTTGTTAACTTCCGATATGTAATTGCTTTGACCACCGCCGTTACTATGCCCGGTAACCGATAACTTATACCCGCCGTATTTCATTTTGACATCGTCAAATCGTTGTTGTGCTGCTTGATATCTTGATGTACTACGTTGTTGTTGCATCAATGTTAAAAGGTTGACATGCCAATCTTCTACGTTCTGTCCACGTGAGATGTCCTAGGCAAGAGTGTTCAGACTTCCAAATTCTGCATCAGAGCCTCGATATGCAATGATGACGTCTTGACTTTTAGGATTGACCAACGTTGTAGAGTTTCTACCCGACAAACTTCGGTCTACGTAATAACCCGGAAGTCCTTTCATGATACCCTTTAGACGTGCTTTATCACCATAGCTATATGCATACGAAACATCTGATGCTCGTGCATATTTCGTTTGTGTAGAATCGTCCTTAGATGTGATGTTAGCACCGAAGATTTTGTTCAAGGCGATACTCGGAAATTTGATTGCGTCTTGGCTTAAGACATTCAGCAAATTTGAGGTGTCCCGTTGTGTATACTTGTCAACATCGTCAGGTTTGATGATTGGTTTACTTTTGACTGTGACCATAGATTTGAAAGGTGCATTGCTGTTGCCAAAGGCACTACGATTTGGTGGTTGTGTATCAGCAATTTCACTACTAAACAATGACGAAGTGCTCGATGGACGACAGTAAGCATTGTCAGACTGATAGCTTTGATTACAAGGAACTTGCATTACTATTAACGAGTTTTTCATTTAGGAGTTAGGTCGGCTCCGGTTATGTAACTTAATCCTTTTTGTAAAGGACTCATTGGAGCCGCCGGTGGGAGCACCTGACTACGGGTCGTTACCCTTGTGGATGCTTGTGTACCAAATATTCTCGGCGACGACATTTCACGTAATCCCAATGACTCTTGCACTGCGAGTTTCATTTGTTTATCCTTCCCAGTAATTCTTGACGGTCCAGCTTCGGGAGTACTTGGGAATAAATCTTTGGATGCATCTGCGACCATGGCGTCTCGATCTTCAGCGTCTTTGGCAATACGTTCTAAAGTCTGTTGATTATATTCATCTTGTGCCATTGTCAGCATTGGATTCATTGTCATTGCAGCATTTGGAATGGTCGTGTTAATACCACTGCTATAGTCCTGAATATCTCTCACTAATGCATTGGAATTTATCCCTGAATCTCTTAGAGTGTTATAGAACACCGCACTGTTCTTAGAAGGCATCATTATTACGTAGTTGCTTTTAGCAAGTTTACCATATCCTCGGAACAGAGTGTCGGAACTTGAGCCATTGGCAGTTCCCATCATTTTCATACAATTACGTCTTCCGACCTCATCGGTCAATATTGTTCTCATTATATATTAACGGTTTCTTTTTTTCAACAACTTGATTTCCGGGTCTGGAATATCGACAAACTCATTCTCTTCCGACTTATCATAGAATATCAATTGATATTTACGCTTACTTTTTTCTAGACCGATTGAGCTTAAGGTATCCTTTGAGGGTCTTCTGGTAGTTTGGCGATTTCTTGTCGCTGATGAATACATTAACTTCATAATCATCATAGCTCCTAGATGTCTTGGAATCGGTATTGGCTTCAATACCCTCTTTCTTCAACGCACGCTCAGATTTTGCAGCCTGTTTGCTTTCACTATCAGTCTTACTACCGCGGGTCTCTTTGGATGGTTTGGAAACAGGTCCTTGAACCTCTTTAAGTTCTCGCGGCTTGTATTGTCGGTTTAAGGTATCCCCGTCACTGTCTTCAATTACAAAAGACAATCCTTTTCTACTTCTAACCTTATATATTTCGGCACTCCATGTGCGGCTTTCCTTATCAAATGTCTTTTTAGTAACGCGAAGGCGTACCTTGTCGCCTGGCTTAATGTCTAATTTCTGTAGTAGTTTGGCAGTCTCGTTGCGTTTCAACAAGACACTTCTGATAACACGATTCTTATTCATCATATCATCAGGAGGAGTATCGTTGATATTACCTTGATTCACCGTTTCATTGTAATTTTCGACTATAGAATCTAAACAGTCAACCCAATTAGATTTACCGGTTCTAGCTTCGTTGAATTTAAATCTCCGTTTCAATGTTTTGTTACAGTTAAACCGCTCGATTTTCCCTTGACGAGAGTGGTCCTCAGGTTGAGATGTGTAATGTTTGATACCTTTCTCTTTCAACAATGCTTGAACTGGTTTGTTCGTAAACTCGCTGCCTAAATCTGTTGTAAGAGTGTCCATTTTGGTTTCGCTTATCAATCGTCTCATGGCAGGGACGATGCCCTCCACATCTTCTTGTCTTTTATTGTTTTTATCTCTGACAGTCTTGGATTTCAAAGCAATTGCGTAGGCCTTATTACTATTGATATTGATTCCTGTCGAAATTACGGCGTAACCTTTGTTTACCGACTTATCTCGCGGTATGAACGCCAGGTCGGCTTGTATAGAAACCTTGTCAGCGGGTCCATATATTGGAAAGTAATCTTCACGATTTACCCTTTTAGGCTGTGGTAAAACTTGTGATGTCTCAGTCTTGGAAATAGCAGCCTTGACCTGAGATTCTGTGACCTTGTAACCTTGTGCCTTAAGCTGCTTGGTAAATGCATTGGCACTAGATTGACCAAACTTTGGGTCTAAAAATAACTCTTGAAGTCTACTCTCAGATAGCGGTTTACTCGTCATACTATATAATAGCCTTACATATAGTATACGATGACTTAACAAGTAACTTACACCAAGCACGCAGTCTGATTGTTGTGGCGACCTATCAATCAATTCGAAAAAGGTGGCAAATTAGGTCATATTATGGATATATATATATATAAGATAATGGGAATATGACATAAAGTGCCACCTTTTTGATTTTACCGTGTCATCATTTCTTTTCGTAACGTACCTTAATGGCGACCTATGAATCAATTAAAAAAAGGTGGCAAATTAGGTTATATTATGGATATATATAAGATGATGGGAATATGGCCTAAAGTGCCACCTTTTTGATTCATCTGATTTTTCACCGCGTTTGCACGCTGTTTTATATCCGATTTGTGTGAATTATATTTCAGATTTTCTGAAGTAAAAAAGGTGGCAAAATGGGTCATATTATAGACTATATATTAGACAATGTGAATATGACCCAAAATGTCACCTATCTGATTGATTTATATATTGGTGTTCCCCGAAAAAATAGTTAAAACTTTTCTGAAAATGATAACGGAATTTCAACTAATTCATCTTTTAAAACGAGTGACGAAAATTAAACGAAAGGTGGGGAAATGGGTCATATTATGGACTATATATAAGATAACGAGAATGTGACCCAAAATGCCACCTTTCTGATTCATGTGGTGTCATTTGATTTTTCACCGCGATGGGCATGTTGTTTTCGTATCGAATGTTCCATATTTTTGGAAATTTAAAAAGTGGGGAAATGGGTCATATTATGGACTCGATATAAGATAACCGGAATTTGACCCAAAATGCCACCTTTTGATTTTGCCGTGATTTACCGGCGGTTTTGCATCTTCTCCGATTATTTACTATTTCTCTTCTGTTACGATCCATATTGTTTTTGGGGGTGTTCATAATAGATCATCCGAGTGTATACCGATACGTCTGCCCGAATAACTTGGGCAATTCGGTCAGAATCGAGTCGGACGTGTGCCCCAGCTTTCCCAAATGCTTTATGAACAGGTGACGGTGTTCAAGAGCACGAATCGACTTGAATTTCCAAAATCAGCCAGAAGGCATGTGAGCGTTATTATCATGGCCGCCTCTGAGGGCCTGACCGCTCTCACTGCCCCTCGCCAACCGCCCGACACTTGACACCCCCATTCGACTCGGTGGAGGTGCTCGCTGAGCTGCACGACGTGTGTGCTGGTCTCGACTTGGTACAGGCTGTTGAATCGCGCCATCTCTCCGATCCGCTCAGCCATGAAGCCCTCGATATGTCTTCATAACCACACTACCTTATCCCACCCCGATATGTGCGGTATAGAGCCGCCAAGGCGCGTCATTTGTGGTGCATGCATCTTCCCCAGGGGGCCATGGGGAAGGCTCTTTTATCGATACTCCGAGTTATAACCCTAAGTCTGTCTTGTGGGACTCGTTATCAATGGATGCTCTCTGTGAGCACCCTTCGCCGCCCTCGCATTAAACTCAGCGATTCTTCCCTTGAGGCGGTGCGTGCTTCCGAGGGTAAACGCACTGCCGAGTGCGTCCACAATAAAATCAGCCGCTCTGCCGAATCTGTTCTGTGCGAGCGCGATCGGACTGGAGTAGTTCGGCTGGATAGGCCGGAAAAGTTGCATCGCGTTGCACTTGTCCTTAATAAGGACATAAAGAGTGCCAAAATAAACGTCCGCATCAAACCTGGCGACGGTGTGAAGCATCTTCGCAGTGAACTCACGGCTCATCTTCTCCATCACCGAGGCAACCGTCCCGTCGATCTTCTCAAACTGCGCGACGCTGGTCTCCCGCTCCTTCACCAGGAGCTGAAAATATTTTCGCTGGCACATCAGTCCACCCACCGCTCCATTACGGTCCAGTGGGAAGCGCGCAGTTAGTTCACAAGCCACCAGCGCCAATCGATACTCAGCCACGTTCACCGTACCCCACTGCGTGCAGTTTGACCTTCCTTCAGGCACCCCTTGTTCTTGCGCCCATTGCTGCACCGAACCCCGCAGTGTCAGTTGCAACTCCGCCGCCACCTTCATTCTCCTGGCAGCTGTGACCAACTGCCGGCAAAGAGGCTCCACATCCCATCTCTCCTCGTTCAGCGACGCGCGTGCTGCACAGAAAGGTGCAACCCAACTCTCCGAATACTGTACGTGGGCCCCTGTTTCAGCCGCCCCCTGAAGTGTCTTTTCAGCCTGGCCAGACCCCCAGCCGTCATCGGGTGCTGTCTCTTGGCCGCCGCGTTCTGGATAAGCAGCACGTCCACATCGAAGCGTGCCTCAGTCGAGCGATCCTCGTACCCCAGAGCTGATTGTGGAGCGAGGAACTTGAAGACATCGCGCTTCAGCTGCAAGAACCTGTGAACGAAAGGGATTTGAGTGTAGTCTTCCCAGGCAGGAACCGTGAGTACAATCCTACCTGACCGCCGTCCGCGCTCCACGAGCAGAGTCCACAGCGTGTCGAATCGCTCGCAAAATACAACGTCGGGTATACAAGGGATTTCCAAAAGCCATCAACTGCCACCAGTAACTATGAGCGTCCAGGCCCGCGGCAAAAGCAGTGTCCTCCTCATAAGGGGTGAAGAACACAGTGGACTTAAGATTAACGTCAAAGGGGGTCGCAAATAACTCCGCGGCAAGAGTGAGAACAGAGCGAAGGACATCTTGGTCAGGGTAGGGGAAAATCCAATAGTCACGGGTAATATGATCCACCCAGAACACCATTCGCTGCGCAATAAAGATAAGATACCCTCTCAGGGAACCCGTTGCAACAACGCCAGACGTCTCCATTGCAGCAAGACGGGCCACAAGTCGCTTCATTCGGGTCCATAAAATACGCATCACAAGACAACTCCCACGTCTCACTGTGAACCAGACAGTCCACTGCTCGATAGAGGTCGCCACACCTTTCACCTTCTTTGCCAGAAGCGTGCGCTCTGAGCTCTTCACTGCGTTGTAGCTGCATCCCTCCACCTCGAAGCGCAGCGGAAGAATCGCGTCCACCTTCTCATCCTCGCATTTCGTCGAATATCCGGCGAACACGTTGACATAGTCCAAGCAGGCTTCGCGGGCAGACTCCTGGTAGTCGACACTGAAAGCTGGGGTGTCTTTGAGACTGTGTGCAAGCGGGGCGAGGACCGTGTCGCTGAGGTCAGTGGTTCTCGCACAAACGTGCCCTTCTTCGTCTCTGGGCAAACTGGGTGACGCTGTGTGGCACATGCACGGGGGTGCTGTGGTCCGAGCCGCCAGCTCCCTGAAGTTGCAGAAGGTCGAGGCGAGCTTCCGTGTACGCGTCTGTACGACAGTAGTCCTCCGAGTGACAAAGTTGGTGACGCGCCAGCTCAGTTTCAAATGTCGAAGCGCTGCGTGAGCCAGGCTCTTCACGTCGATACGTTCCCAGGTCGTCGCCGCCGGAACTCTCATAACATAGACGCCTCGCAGTGGAAAGCCGTGAGCGCGGCTGGCGGCTAGAGCTACCTTGGCTCTCAGTGAGGCACGTTGCTGCCAGTTGAAGTAGGAGCGTACAGCCTCAAAAACTGTGACCAGTTGTTCCAGTGTGAACTTAAATAGCACAGGGCAAGTTGCAGGGCGTCTGATAAGGCCTTTGACCACCCAGTTGGCCCAGCGATCGCGTGAGAGCTCATAAATCTTCTCGAAGACCACCGTAGCGACATTATTTTTGAGCTGTTTCGCGAGCTCGTTCAACTTCGAGGAGATCTTGTCGCCAGCCGCCCAGGTAACTGTGCTCTCGCTCTTACCGAATTTAGTTCTCACCGTGTCCCAGTCAGAGCCGTCAATCAGGCCGCGTACTGACTTCAGAGAGTTCAAAAGTAGGTCTCCATTCTCAAACTTGGCCAGCCAGGTCATAAGATTAGTGCCGTTCCACTCCTCATTATACCATACAGTAAGGGCCGTCTCCCCTTCATCCTAAAAATTGTTGCCCTCGCCACGTGCCTGCAAGGGTCTGCGTGTGCGTCCTCTAAGGTGGGCAAAGGATCGCTGTTTCTTCCTAGTGGGTCCAGTTCGCTGTCTCCGAAATCCCTGAGTGTTCAGAGTATGATTCGGGTGTTGCGTCAGACGGATAAGTCTCAATTCCGCAGTGTCGGTGTCGGTCTTGGATCTGAAGAAGGCGAGTGGTAGGCATGCATAATTAAAAACACCATAGGATCGCAAGAAGCCATAAAGTTTACGGGCTCCTCGTTTACTCGGATTTTGTGCCACTTGCAGGTGCCCCAGCGATCTCTTCGTCACACCGTTCCAGGACTTCCCAACATAGCTCAGTGACGTCCACGGCGATACAAATACATACACTGCGAAACGATCTTCTCCACGATACCACTTCATTAAGTTCTCCGTCGTCATACAGTCCCAAAAAGGTAAGAAACGGCGTACCCACCATCGTGGTCTACACCCGCAGAGGTGGAATCAAGTTAGTGCCTGAAATTTCCAGACTCGCATAAACTTGTTCTCCACATCTTCAGCCGTTAGGTCATTGCGCCAGTGCTCGTCATATAGAACAGATCTCACAGTTTCCAGGAGTTCCATTAGACGGGCTGCTCTGCACTGGCGCGGACCATATAGCTAGAATTTAAAGAAGTCGAGGACCCCTGCATTATGCAGATCCACGACGTGGTTGACGATAGTCCGTCTCTCGAGTCCACCCCTGGGTTTAGCTTCATCCCAGCCTTGAGGAATCTCGTTGAGGGCACGTAGAACATCGACGAGTCGGTTCATACCTGCGACCCCGTTGAATTTCTCATTAACGTCCGCGGGTGTGGTGGTAACAGGGTACACCCACGATCGGTCTTCTTCCTCCTCTTCTTGTTCTTCCGCCAGATCCTCCACCTCTGGTGCTGGCGTTGCAACTTTGCCGCGTCCACCTCCAACATTGCGCCCACGTCCTCCACGTCCACGTCCTGCATTCTCTGCCCGGAACACACGTTTACGTGCAGTAGCTGGAGCGACCGCAGCTGCTGCTTTGAGTGCCGCCGCCGTAGCAGCGCTGGCGGCTGCTCGTAATCCGGTGATCTCCGCTTGTGCCGCCTGGAGCTGTGCCTGTAACTGTGCTGTAAGCATTGACCTGGTAGCTTCTGCATCTTCGTCCAGTTTCCGTTTTATTTCATCCAGTTCTCTTTTCTTCTTCTTCTGTTGCTCACGGCGGCGCCTGTATTTCTCTGTTTCAGGGGAGAGAACTTCATCGCCGGAATCCGCTGAGTCGGTGGTCTCATTGGAGCCTGAGAGCCTGTCACGTTTGCCAGTTCGTGACTTTGACTTCGATTTTGAAACGGACGCGGACTTCGACGCAGAACGTGATTTCGTTGCAGGTGTGTCCCCACGTGACTTACTACCTGTTTTCCGTGGTGTGTCTGGTCGCTGCTTGTCCAGAGCTTGACGAATCGCCCTCTCGTGTTTGAGTTCCAGGTCGGCACTCATTCTGTGCATCTCACTTTGGTGCAGCTGATCACGGAGTTGTTGTGTGATTCCAGGCTTAAACCCGCCGCCGCCAAACTGATTCTGCTCCGGCGGCGCACCCCAGTTCGGTACTGGTTGAGCCTGATAAGGCTGGGTAGGTGGTGGTTGGAAGTGATTGGGTGGTGGAGGATATGGAGGGGGAGGCGGCTGAGTATGTTGTTGTTGATTAGACTGTTGAGAATTCCGATTGTATTGCTGCATTGACTGGGGATAAAAAGCCCCTTGGGCGTGATTAGGTAGACTCGTCGAGATAGAGGATCAGGATTCAGGAAACCACCAGTAAGGGATCGTAAGATATAAAGAATGGAACTCCCACTGTACTTGAAATCCAGCAAGTTGAGAAAGGTACCGAAATATGATTCACCCTTTCTGTCAATACACTGAGTCGAAACAACTACCTCTGCACAGTAGTGTTAGAGCTCAGGGTGGTGTGGTTAAAGATTAAATTAGTGTATACAGAGGTTTGCTCGTTGTATAGAACAAAGCAGTTGATGAAAGCAATATTTCTCATAAAAATAATACAGTCATAATGCAGTGTTTTTAGGCTTCCTAGAGTACTTTCACTGGCCGCCTTCAGGCACAGCTCATCAGTAGGACTGGAAACTCCGAAGCCATACTTGGCTATGTATGCACACAGGAGCAGTTGGCCTGTGTAAAGTTATGCTAGATTAGAGATCAGGAATTCAGTGCAAGATAAGCAGGCACTAATATTAAGTTTGTATCATTCAGCGTGAGTGGGGACTTTTTTGCTTTACCTGGAAGTAACTTACAAAAGGCCTTAGAATCAGTTTCCACTGCTGGTAAATATAATGACTCAGACCAAGTACTCGGTGGTCGTGTTAATAGAAGCACAGCTGGTTTAGCAGAGATATCTCAACTTTCGGACTTGTTTGGCATCACTACACCTAACTCCGTGTTTCAATATGTTTATCCTTGCAACATTCAAACCAATGATGCTTTATATCTCCGTATTACATCATTACCCACCCACAATATAGAATCAACCAATCTTTCTACCTTAACCAATAGTAATGAAATGATTAGCTCTGATATATGGGCAAAAATATTATTGCCTAGTGATACAACGACAAACTTCATAAGATATATATATACCCAAATGACAACTTTGTTATTGAAGTCCCCGGGTCACAATTCACTTCTTTTAGAATAACACTCACAGATTCCAAAGCCAGGTTAATCACATTAGCATCTCCGACACAAGCATCAGACGGCTCTATCAATTATTCATTGAGCATCAAGGTTGAAGAATTGGCACCAGTAGGCCTCTCTGATATTTTATAATCTATACTATATACAAAAATGAGTTTGCCAATGCGTTTAGCATACGGCCTTTCAAAAATGAACTCGTATTCAACTAATTACTTCAGATTAGAGACTACTAATCTTACCGAAGCGTCTAGATACTCTACCATAACTTTGAATCTACCTGTGAATTCAATTGTAAACATGAAGAGCCTCTCAATGCATTGCTTAGGAAGCTGTACCACACCCATAGCTTTTACAAACGACGCTGGAGTTGCAGATGAATTAATCACGACGCTACTCAACGGTATAGAAAAACTTATTCAAAGAATGGAAATCTTCGCAGGAGGCCAGCAACTCACCACTGGTTTTCAAGGCTACAACACCGTTAGTTGTGTACTTGATACTATCAAAACGACACTTAGCAAAGAAATGACTTATCAAAGAGTTCTTTAAAATCAAGAAATCAACACAACTGAAAACTTTTACAGTACCCCGCGTCCATACATTTTGAATCAATGGTTATCGTTTTTGGGTGAAGCTGAGCCCTCTTACATTGATACTTCACTCTTACCACCAATCCAAATCAGATTGTACCTTGCAGGCCCCGAGGTATTGGGTTGTTATCAAAAATCATTAACACCTGGTGCACCAATTGACACGAAAGCTCAAGAAACTTTAGTATCGCAAGGTAATTTTAAATTGGAAAAACTTTACAGTAGAGACAATTACTTTTAGTTCAGGGGTCTACGATGCAGCCGTTGAGTCTAAATTGCGTGATGGACTTTTGGAGATTCCATATTACAATTACTTTACCTTTTTTGAAGGTGCTGCTTCTTTGGACAAATCAACAAGGTTCTCTTTGAGTTCACAATGCATTAATAACATATATGCTGTGCAAAGGCCTAGTGATTATAGAGAGAAAAAAAACAAAGGACTTATCAAATTGACAAATACATGTGGAACAGCTTATCTACCATCATACTTTCAGTTTTTAGCAGGTGGTCTGGGTGCTCTACAGTTCAATATCAACAACTTGTTTGTGCCTAATTATAATAGGGTTGAACCACTCGCGGCTTTTAACCTCCTGACGATTGGAAAGGCCGATAATTATGGAACGCTATCGGGATGTAAAATCAATTCATATGAGGATTGGCTGAACAACCAATTTATTCCCATGGTACGTTTGAACCTGCCGTCTGAGATGGGGGTTAGGTCCATGACTGGGCTTGACTCTCGTGGATTAAATTCAAGTTTTTACTATCAGACTTCTACTGCATTACCAGTAGACGAGCTACAAACGGAGGTACTTACAACAAACGAAACAATGATTATTTGCGAAACGACTGCCGTTCTTCGTATTGGTCAAAACCGTGTAATTGAAACGGTATTTTAAAACGCGGGTAATAGTACAACAACCTGGCTTGGTTGGGTACAACATGATAAAATATGTAGGACCGAACGTGGACAAACAGATTCACACCGCGACGATGTTTCAAATGTCAGGTTATATACCTGTCTTGATGCAACAACTCCCGTGTAAAACAATCAATGATATTACATATCCACCATTTAGAATTAGTAACGTCAACCCCTTGGCGGGATATAAAAGTTATACTTTAGGACATAATAAAAAAGTGTCCAAGGAAATGGAAATGTTTCACTTTCCGATGGAACATCCATTGAATAGTCGGTTGTTACAACCTATACCTTTGTTTTTTCATAGTATAATGTATAATAATTAATGTCTTCATTTGGTAATGAACTAAATGCAAAAACCTTGACTTATGCAAATACTACGTTTCGCACAACACAAAGAAATGGAACATTGATAGATTTAACAAAGGATGATGCACAAAATCAGATTATATTAGGTCCTGGTGCCACACGTGTTCGGTTACCGGAATGTGTACCTGCTCTCAAAGGTGAAATGTTTACAATTTATAACGGAACAGCCGCAACGGGGCAATCAGTAACTGTTCAAAAGGCTGCAGGTGACAGAATAAATGGTTATTCAGACGTTACCAACGGCGATATTACTTTACAAAATGGTGCAACCAATGGAGACAGTATAACGAGCGCCACTCTAATTGCATCAGGCGAAAGGACGTATCAATCAGGTTCAACTACCATTGTTGAGATCCCAGGAAATTGGTATGTAATTTCAACATCTTATAGGAATACGGCATAAAATATAAAAAGTATAATATATAATGTCAGCTTTCGGTTCAAATCTAATAGTTAAAGAAATTAACGGCAAAGCATACGTGCCAACCCCAGGTCCAACTGATACACTCACTTGCGATACGGTCGTCTGTCAAACTATAGGTTCAGTCGACTCACCGCTTGAGACCATGCATATCGGGTCAGATATACGCTATCAAAACGATATCACATTCATAGATACTCAAGACCCATTAAATGAACGAGAACAAATGTCCTTGTTGACAGATGGGTCGCTGAAGGTACACACTTCAATACAATTTAACGATTTCGTATTGAACAATCCAGTGTCGAAATCACGATTATCAGCAGGCCTTGATGACCTTGATGCTTCTTTTGAAATCAAAAGCTTAGACCCGGTGGAACAAACACGAGTTAAGATAAGCGAAACAGGCATCAGCGAGATAACATGCCTCCAGACCACAATTAATATCGAACCATTGGGCAGTGGTGTGTTAATCAACAACTGTCCACTTGTACTCAATACCGGTGATTTAACATTAACTGCAGGCAAGTATCGCGGTGATGGTTCACTATTAAGCAACTTACCTTCTGGTGCAAATCAGAATCTACAATCAGTCACTGACCAAGGTAGCACGACCACAAATAGTATTAGTGCTTCTGCATTTGTGGGTGATGGGTCAGCGTTGACAAATCTCCCCGTTCAACCTGATACATCTACACTTCAAGATGTGACCACCCGAGGGGCTGCAAGCAGTGTTGCCGATGTTTCATATGCAGGTACAGGTACCATGATTGTCAACCAAGAGAAACTTAGTGGAAATAATCTTAGAATTGAATCAGGCTCTGGCGGTTTAGGTAAAGTATCTATCGGAGAGCAAACTCAAGGATTTACCAATGCCGACCACATTGGAGACCGTTCTATAGCAATCGGCCGCAATGCATTATCTATTAAAAATACAACAAGTAATGATACGATTGCTATTGGTTCTGGTGCAGGTAACAGTAACTGCGGTTCATTTGTTGTGGCAATCGGTGATGATAGCGGTCAGGTTAACTGCAAAGATAAAGCAGTGAATATTGGATATTTCTCGGGGGGAATTTGCTTGCGGTGAAAATGCAATCAACATAGGTGCTCTGGCAGGACAGAACTCTGCTCAGAGTGCGGTTAACACCGATAACACAATCGTTTTGAACGCGAGCGGTGTTGAATTAAACGCCGGTGTCGCAAGTAGTTGCTATATCAGACCTATTAGGGCCAGTCCTGATGCAAGTTCAGAAAGTCTACAATTGTATTACGATTCAGCATCAAACGAAGTTAGAAGCGGAGCAGTACTTCAAGGTTCCGTAGGTACGCTCGCACAAGTGGTCGCAAACGGCGATACAGCCTGAAACATAAACCTCAGTGGAGACCTCGATGCATCGGGTATCATTCTATCCAATTCATTTAATTACGCTTATCCAAGTTCAACCAACTCACTCACACTATCAGGCGTACCTTTGACACTCATCACGAAAGCGTACGCTCATACCACCCTTCCAGCAAACCCGCTTAGGTTCACAGGGGATGTTTTCACATTTGTAAATAACACCGCCAATACGATTACTGTTTCGACGATTGTCATGTTTGATGATGATGGAATAAACAACGTGAATGGAGTTCAACCGTTCAATAACTCATACACTCAAAGTAATCAGAATTGTACACCCATCGGAGTCTGTATTCAAGACAGTGCTGCAACTCAGAGTTGTTTCGTGTTGATTGGACGTGGTTTCACGACATGTAGGAATGCCGCTGCTACAGATAATAAGTATGTAAAGGGCCAACGTGTGAAATGCATAGTAAGCGGTGAAATTAATAGTGCTCAGATTACGACGGGCGATTCATATATCGGAACAGCTACTATGGAATCAAAAGTGGCTGGTGCAGGTGGCGGTGTATTGATTTGGGTAAGCCCAGGATTCAATTATTTTACATAATCATAGTATAGACAGATGAGTAGCTTTGGACAAAGTTTAGTTTGTAAAAATTTAACATGCACAACCATTAATGGCAATGCCCCATCGGGTGGGTCAACTAAATGGACAGATATTGGAAATGACAATATTGAAAGAACAAATGGAAACGTCATTGTAAAGAATGAACTGATAGCTGAAACTGTAACAATCAACGACAAATTGGTTGTTGAAAATGCTATCGAGATGTTTAGTGGAGGTATACAGGCTGCAGCGGGCGATTTTACTGGTTGTGAATGTATTAATTTGCAAGTTGATAATGTATGGGGAAAATCTTGAACAGTTATCACTGTAAATAACGATACAACAATAAACGGTGGAATTGTTAACTTTGCACAAATTGGTTCCAATACAAATTTAGAATTACAAGGGTCCAAATCTGCTAATTCAGCATTTATTTGTTTGAATACCGCTGGTGTAGATTTAGCAAATCCTGAAACTATATATTTCATAAATTTTATAAAGAAAGCTGATGTTACTATAAACGAGTTTTTTAGAATTAATATGTCGGGTGATATTTCTGGAGCTCGTAATGTAGCGTTAGAAAGACTGACATTGCCGATACAGTTGTCTTACAAAGGTTGTGAAGTTATTACTGCTTTGACTTCAGGAGACCCAGGTACACGAACAGTAATTATACCAGCGGGTGGTTATATTTGTTTCTTTGATTTGACATTGACCACAGCTGATGTAGGTGGTACTGATACACCTATAAACATAACGTTTGATACAACGGCTTTACCAATAACAGCCAATCAAAAAAATAACAGAAATTTTGCATATGATTTAAGTGGGATTGTAGTACAGGATGCAAATGACCCCAATGATGCTTTGAATGCATATAATTTTGTAAAAGGCGGACAGTTTGTAACGAAATTAGCAAGTTCACGAATCTTGCTTAATCAACGTATGAACTTTGTGCTAAAGTTGATAGAAATCCAGAATTGATGATAAGATAAGAGAAAAAAAGAAAAATGTAAAGGCTGTGTAGGAGTATAAGACACGGGGAAATGAAAAGGTGGCATTTTAGGTCATATTCTCATCATCTTATATATCCATAATATGACCTAATTAGCCACCTTTTCAAGACTTAACACATTTCCCATAATTCTGATTAAACCCGGCGTGCCCATCGCGGTGAAGAAGCAGATGAATCACAACAAAATCAAAAGGTGGCACTTTAGGTCATATTTCCATTATCTTATATATAACCATAATATGACCTAATTAGCCACCTTTTTAAATTCAGAAAATCTAAAAATACATTTCACACAATTCTGATACAAAATAGCGTGCGAACGCGGTGAACAAGCACATGACGACAGTAAATCACAACAAAATCAAAAGGTGGCACTTTAGGTCATATTCTCATTATCTTATATATAACCATAATATGACCTAATATGCCCACTTTTTCATTTTCGTCATATTTTTAACCTAAAAGCGGCAAACACGCAAAAGTTTTTATTTCTAAGCAGACACCTGCAAGACCCACACAAATCCACAGTAAGGACCAACGCAGAATAACAGTAGGTGACCAGTGGTGCGTGCCGGAGATGACCAGCTGTGCTCACTACATAAGAGGCGTCCGCAAATACTGGGAAATACCGGGAAATATCAAGAGGAGTACAGAGGATACTGGCGAATATAGAGGTGATGCCCCCCTGGACACGCCTCTTATGTAGTCTCCTATGCCAGTGCCCTTCAAATAATATGATAGAGCTGGAGAAATATGCATCTATGTTTTTTTCATGATGAACTTCATGTGTCAGTAAGTCAAATAATGTAGGAGTCTACACTCTTGCTTCTTCTCTTCTTTACGGTTTCGGACTTATCTTATCTATACTTATTAAACGACCGCACGAGGTATGGTTTCGGTTGGTCTACTATCGGACTTCGGTTACGTAAATCCTTCTAGTATGCTTTTGCTTTCAGTGCATGCTTTCAATACACAATATACAGCAGTTACGGCTCTTTACTTTTATGTTACGATTCTCAGTTCAGTTCTCATCTCCGAAACGGTTTACACTTAGAGTTCTTATACATTCAGGAACTCTTTCCATAACTCAACTGTACTGAGTACTCCGTACAACAGGCTAGGCACCTCACATCAACATCATTCTGATCGGTCCTACTGTACTCCGTACTGAGTACTCTTGCGTTTTGTACTTAGCCGTTTTTCTTGCTCTTGTGCTTGCCTCCTAGCACAACTCCCCCCCCCTTAGGGAAGGTCACGTCCACGCTGACCACGTCGGACCAGTAAAGTTTTTATACAGATCTTCTACTGTTGCTCAGGATGATTATACAGGTCTCAGCCGCCTGTTGTCTGGGATGACATTACACTTCCCAAGACACACCGCAATAAGGAGATCAACCTCTTAAGCACAAGGGTCGGCCTCTCACCGGTCTGCCATCTGCACTACCAGGCTCCCCCAAGGCTCGAGATCTCACATCCATTACCACGCTCAAGGTTTCAAACCTTCCAACACGGTACACTTACAGGTGATGACAATAGGTTTGCCAATTACCTGACAGTTCTCGGGATGCCGGCCCGGAGGAAAGGTTTTAAACCCTCACCGCCTCCTCGGAATGCGTAGAGCTTTTACCCAGATCTCCAACTGCTGCCCGGTCGTGCCAGGTCCGGAGCCAATGCTCTCATGAAATGGATTATACAGATTTCCACCTGTTGCCTGGTCGTACCGAGGCTAGAGCCACTGCTCGGTTGGATAGATTATCCAGGTTCTCACCTGCCGCCTGGTCATACCGAGGCTAGAGCCACTGCTCGGTTGGATAGATTATCCAGGTTCTCACCTACCGCCTGGTCATACCGAGGCTGGGGTCAAATGGATTATACAGACTTCCACCTGTTGCCTGGCTGTGCCAAGGCTAGAGCCACTGCTCTGTTGGATGGATTACCCAGGTTCTCACCTGCCGCCTGGTCTCGCCAAGGCTGGAGCCACCGCTCTTCCCGAAGCTCCCCAACGCTCTCAATCGCTAAGACCACTCGCGTCAGATTCCCATCCGCCCTCGGGTATGATCGTCACTTCGGCTCGTACTCCCGCTAACGCTATCGGTTCCGGTTCAAACTCGGGCAGGTCACTCTCAACAACAGCTGACTGGACTAAACCGCTCATCTCGCTTAGATCTTCCCTGACGAGCAGTTCAGACAGGAACGCATGCACCTCTTCATGTAAGGTCAGGTTGTGGAAAAGCTGTTTTAACAGTGCTGAAGGAATCCCATACAAATTCTCTCGCGCTCCCATGCCCTTCGCAAACACACCTCCGGCTCTCATCGCGCGCCCTCCCTGCGCTACTTTCTCGTGCCTACCGTATTGCCGGAAGAATTCGCAAGGCGTGTCGGAATCGCACACTCGCAGGGGTGTGCGCAACGGAACGTTGGTCCAGATGTGCGTGGGCTTTCTGTATGCGGTCCCGTATTTACAGTACGTGACGAGGTGCGGAGCTGGTAGATTGCTCATGCATCGACGCGTGTGCAAACCGTGGGGCTCTCTTCCCTTCGGGTTCTCAATGAAGTATGCTTCGGGCCTCAAGTACCGGATGATCTCCAATGTCCTACGAACTCGCCTGTCCGCAGCGCGCAAATCTCGGATGCCTACTGTCTTCGCCTGGCTGTACTCTGTACAAGGTGGGCTAGCCCAGACTACGTCGAAGTGTCCTGGTCTGAACTGTCGGTAGTCCCATCGCATGATATCCTCGCAATGTGCGGGGCCCCACTTGGGCTGAATGTCTACGGCAACTACTTCGCTGTTGGGAAATTGCTTAGTAAACTGCCTCTCGACTGACCCGGTCCCACAAAACAATACGAGAATTTTAGACTGGCCGACTGGCTCCTTCTCAAGTGCTGCGGCTCCGTTGACTGGCGGCAGGGTGCTCTGAGCAGATACTCTCGCGAAAGTTCCTACTTCCTCATCAAACCTCTCCTCTGGCACCCATGGCATTGCGCCGTCTACCTTGAGCTCCTCCGAGAGCGTGGTCCATATTGCTCCTGCGGATTCGTCGCGCCTCTTACGGACCCTAAGCTTCTCTCGCTCCACTCTCTTAGCCTCGATCCTCTCAAACTCCAACAACGCCCGGTTGGGAACGCCGGGCCTACCGGCTCCGTCCCACTCCAGATCCTCTCGGGTCTTCCACTCGTTCTCACTGCGGGGCATTCCTGTCCACTTGACCAGGTACTCCGTCCACCTCCTACCCTGACGCTGGCGCGTACGCGAACGCTCCACCCTCTCGACGTGGGTTTCCTTGCGTCCACTGACGTCCAACGGAGGAGGGGGAATCTCCTTAGCTCTCTCGACAAAGCGGCTACTCGACTCTACCGGCGAAAGCCGGTCCACGGTAAACACATCGTGCACTTTCCACTGCTTAGGCGTCTGCAACCTATAGGCCGACGGTGCGCCCCTATCGCTCGCGGGAAGGGCCATCTGCCTGTCGCTGTGAAAGACTTCCAGCACCCGAAGGGGTCCGAGGCGCTTCTTAAGCAATTTCTTGTGCAACCCGCGGTCGCCCGGCTGGGTGAGGTACTTGGCGTCTACCCAAACCTCATCACCTACTGCGTAACTCCTGGACTTGTGACGCGCGTCGTACTGGGCGATCTGCTGCTGCTGAGCTAAGAGCAGCTTCTCCCTAGCGAGCTGCAACTGGCGAACAAATTGGCGGGCTGTCTCGTGGGCTGTACCCTTTTTCACTGCTGCGCCCCTCCCCCCCTTAGCTCGGCCTCTCCGTGATGCAAGTGCTGCCTCCACGAAGAAGTCTAGCTGAGAGGCCGGAGCGTGACCGTACGTCAGTTCAAAAGGGGTGAAGCCCGTGACGGCGGAACGAGAGTCATTGATGGCGTACTCGACCGGGGTACACCACAAGTCCCAATCGTGCTGGTTGGCGTCGACATACGCGCGTAACATACGTTCGACCGTGTGGTTTGTGTGCTCTGCCTGCCCATCACCTTGTGGGTGGTACGGCGTGGTAGAGGCAATCTGGACTCCCATCAACCGATGTAGCTCGAGATGCATTTCATCTCTGAAGCGGGAGTCCCGATCACAGACGATCTTCATGGGAGCGCCGTGCAAACGCCACACTTGGTCGAAATACATGCGCGCGATCTGAGCAGCCGAGCTGTCAGCGTAAAGCATGGGGACTACGTGCACCATCTTGGACAGCTTGTCCGTGAAGGTAGCAAACGCGTCGTACCCTCGCTCTGTGCGAGGCAGCCCAGTGACGAAGTCGATACTAACCACTTGCCACAGTCTTACTGGGACTTGCAGGGGGTTAAGCTGACCGTCTGGATACCCGTTGCGCGGCCGGGTCTGCTGGTACACGACGCAGGATTTGCACCAGTCGGTGACATCCTTGCTCATGCGTGGCCACCAAAAACGACGGGATACCCTGTCCAGTGTCTTATCCCTTCCTGTGTGCCCTGCTGCCGGGGACTCGTGTGCTTCGCGCATCACCAGCTCTCTGAGGGGGGAATCCTGAGCTAGTACCAGCTGATACCGCCCTTCTGCCACTCGCCAAATCATGTCGTCTACCATGCGAAATGTGTCTGTCCTCTGATGTGGGGCTGCGATCAGTTCTTCTCTCAACGAACTGAGGTACGGGCTGCGTTCGTATTCCGCTTGCAAGGCGCGGACGAACTCATCAGCCTTCAGTGGTCCTGACGCTGCCCTGACCTTCGCTGCAACCCCTGTAGTGACTAAAGGCTCGTCGGGTTCCGCCTCACTGTCCTTTCGCGCAGGTGGCGCTCGGGGGTTTGCCCTGCTGGCTGCTGGGGCCCAAACCAGAAGGACCGGTCAGCGCAGCGGGGGCCGACCTCCATCAGGAGACTCGAAGAGGTGGTTGGGACGACCTTTTTCGTCCTTCATGTCAAAGACCTTGACCGGATGAAGCCCATATTTGGGGTGAATCAACCGCCTCCAGGGAGCGTCATAGTCTGGTAGAAGGAACATCGCCGAGGTGTTTTCCGGATCGGCGCGCCACTCAGCAAGGAAATGCCGAAGAATTCTTTCTATCAAGTCCGAATCCTTCGTGTAAGGGGGGTTACACCAAACGTGTTTCCCGCGCCACTTTTCCTTCAAGCAGTCGGTCCAATAGGTGTCAACCTGCCGGTTAACGCCCATGGAGTCGCAACACGCGTCAACGTCAAACATCCCGTACTGGGCCGCTATCTCCTCAAAGCGCTCCCTGATCAGCTTCCAGTCCTGGCGATCTACGACCTGGTCGTAGTGGGAGCTACCTCCTGGGGGCTTAACGGGCTCAGGTGCCTCTCCGGCTGCCTTCGGATGACTCTGGGTCTCAGGATGGGGGAACTCGTCGGTCCCCGGTGCTCCTCTTGCTGCCTCCGGGTGACTCTGGACTTCTGCTGCGGCCTGTTCCCTAGCTCGGTCTGCTCTGGTCATGACTGCTAGCGATTCGGCATCCCTTAAGGACTTCTCGCCTACTACTAGGGGGGCATCTCCTCGGCCAACACCCGCGGTATGGGTTCAGCCCAAGCGGTATATGCAATACCTCGCGCGTTGCTGCACCACCTGTTTTGCGAGCTGAAGCTGAACGAGCGCATGAAGGAGGAGAGCGCGCTCGCGGTAATGAACCTCATTTCGACGCTGACAGCGAGGACTGACACGTGCGAGTTTCAAGATACCGAGGCTGGTCAGCCACGGGGCGCAATGGCCGCGGAAGACCCGTGATCTGGGGAAGTGCCGGGGTTGCCAAACCTGATGAGCGTTGGCAGCGTGAGACGGTGAGGCGCCTTGGCGAACCCGGATTGCGGAAGGGGACCCAGACCCAAGGACTGGGGGGCACGGACCCAAGAACCGTAGAGGGGGACCCGGACCCGAGGACTGGGGGGCACGGACCCAAGAACCGAGGGCTTAGCAGCCCGATCTTGTCGCAAAGTGCATGCTAATCCCCCTGACTATGTACATAAGGGCACGCAGGACAGCCTAGCGAGGACGTAGGCGCGCCGAAAAGGGGGGGAGAGTTGTACTAGGGTGTATCGCGAGTCAGACGAGAGACAGACGTGTCAGAATGACGAGTGACAGCACCGATGACAGTCACCAGTATGACCGAGAGGTATGACGAGGGTGACTGACAGCATGTGACTTTTGAACATCTGCAACCACAGCAGATCAGGTTGAGAGAATTGGTGGGAAACCATTCCAGAAATGGGGGGAACCATTTTATATTCAAACAGCCACACAGAACTGGAGGGAAACCAGGAGAGCCCCAGTTCTTGCCACGTCATCAGATCTATGCCTATTCAGCAAATCAGAGCAGAGATCATTGTATGACTGGCAGCTGCAGCCCAAGGGCTAAATGACAAGACAGGTCATAGGATATGGGAACATGAAGTGACTGAGCACTGTGACTGTCGAATTCGGATGAGATCTGAGGGAATTCGAGTCGACATGTTACTACTGACAACGCCGACGAACCACAGAGCTTGAAGGGCCCGGCCACAGGTTGGGAAACCTTTTGTGATTGGTGCGAGGCAGCCTCTCGGCCTGATGCACCTTTCATTCTGCGAGCGCGTCTCGCGTATGTCGAGAACGTGACGTTCGGACTCAATGTGAATTCGCGGGAGAAGAAAATCCTGACCCAATGGCGCGCCAGGGCAGTCGTTGAATGGGAAACTCTCGAAACCGCCGCAGGCTTAGGCCAAGGCCCATACGTGCCCCCCGCCGCGACCGGTACGGACTGTGAAGTCCCTATGCGCGACCGTGATATGGAATTGAAAGCTCTTATCGAGGAGATTCGTCACCGCAACCATCATGTTGAAGACAATCTCGGCGGTCAAAATGAACGGCTAAATTCGTCCAAAGAGGAGCTGCGCTTTGTGAAGAACTCCGTCAATTTTTTTGAGAAACTTCACACCGATACCCTGCCCACACACGCCTCCGTCAATCTTTCGACCTCCGATGTTCCTGGATCCGCCTGGGTTATTACACGTTCTCAATTGGTATCATCCTACACTCAACAAGACGCTGATCGTGTAGCAAACGTGATGGCACTGGAGCCGGACGCGCCCATCCCTGCCCAAAGTGCGGCCACACCAGCTACCCCGACCGTTCATGATATTCAAGCGGACGACGATGCTCGCACTTTATTCCGACCCAACGATTTACAATCAACTGTTGACGACAGGATTTTGGACTACCTTGGTGGGTGGTTTCGACTACTGCCACATGGCGACGCTCCCTCTCGTGGTCGAGCGGCACGTCCATTCGTCATATTTTCAGAGGCTACTCCACATTGCCCTCGCATTTCCACATTTGTGTCCGGCCTTGGAGTTCCATATGAGCACATTGGCTTGCTTTGTAAGCCCTCCTCCGCTTCCGATTATGGTGATTTGGGTCGGACGTTGTGCCCTAACGTTTACGACGCTTTGTTTGGCACCGGACCCATCCCATCGAATCATGCCATCTTCAAATGTCGGATGCTTATCGTTCCGAAATGCGTATACGATGACGCCGCACTCTTCGCCCGATCACAACGTCTTTGTGCCACGAGGTTGGCAGTGGAAGGGACGCCGGTAGAAGAGCGCGATCCGTGGGGCGGACTGGCCATTCTGGTTGTGGGGGACTTCGGTGCAGCTTCATTTTTAATCACCACCGATCTGAATCAAGGTCAACGAGATGCACTCACTCCCGTGTTGTCATGGTTATCCCGGTGTAAGGCCGCCGAGGCAAGGGGGGATCCCGCACTGCCACCGCCGATCACTTCTCTATAGGACGGCGGGCCGGGCACCGGCAAGAGTTACGTCGCTAAAGCGTTGTGCACGGCCGCCAACTTCGATAATTATGTGGTCATGATGGCGCCGTGGTCTGTTGCGCCCCTTCCGGGGTCGCGGCTGCCCTCATTCCGGGCGCGCGGACCATTCATAACTTGGGTGATATCAAGCCCACGGAAGGTGCAAGGTCGGCACCTTTGAAGCCAATGAATCCGGCTATGAAAGCGGCATACGCGTTGCGCCTTGCCCGCGGTACGTGCTACATTCTACTGGTCGATGAGATCTCCATGGTGGAGGCATGCTTGTATGCCCATCTCGAAGGCCGATGTTCAGAGGTTCGACAAGTCGACAAAGAGGCCTTACAAGAATGGGGTGGTCTGGCAGTGGTGGTTGTGGGCGATTTCGGACAACTGGCACCCGTGGGGAAATCTTTGTATAAACAAGTGCTAAAGGTGTTTCATGGCCAAAGATCGTTTCATGTCTCTGAAAAGGCCGGTCGCCTATTTCAAGCTATCCGCCGTTTTCCATTAACCGAGCAGGTGACGTTCCTTATTATGCGACACATTCCGCGCACGTCACTTGCATGAAGTGATCGTGCTTATGTCAATGATATAGAAATCTTCTGTATCCTTATACTTACCCAGCGTGAATGTAGCATTGGGAAAATAGGATGTACAGGATAATTGGCTTCCTCCAGCCAATCCCACTGAGAATGATGATGAGTCTGTTGGTGATATACCAAGCCGAGAAGCGAACTGTCTGTCGATAAATGACGATGTAGCTCCTGGATCTACCAAAATGTGAGTACTCTGTCAATATACTTTCCCTTTGTACAACAACAGCTTCTTCTGTGATTTCAGCTGTGCTGTCTGTGACTGCATCTGTGCGATGTGTTCTGAGGGAGTATCCATCTGCTGGAACTGAAGTGTCAGACTGGAAAGGACTTCTTCTGAGATACTCTCAACCCGGCCACTTGCTTCAGTGGCATTTTCAGGCTGATTTATCCCCGGGGTGCCCTCATCACTGGTACCTGCCCGGTACCCGGAGAGTTTACCTGAGGAGCTGGAGCTGATGCTGGAGCTGGAGCTGCAACTGCTGCATTGATGCTCTGCTGATTCTGGAGCTCCTTAACCAGGGTGTTGACTGTTTTTACAAGTTTGTTAGACTCATTTTTACCACCCTGATTATTTTGCTGCTGTTGTCCTCTGTTCTGATTATACTGTCGTCCAGGAATGGGAGCTGGAGGCTTGCCTTGTATGGCATTTCCATCTGCTGTGGTGGTAGCGAAGCATTCCTTTTTTATGTGACCAGGACGACCACAACGCTGACAAGGCTGGGGAGGATATGCAGTTGTCCCTTTTCCTTTTCCTTTCCCCTTGCCCTTTCCTTTGCCTTTTCCTTTATTCCTCTGGAAATTCTGGTTGGAATTCTGATTCTGGTTGCCTCGATTCTGGTTGGCTCTGTCATATGGCTTATTGCCACGGCCCTTGTCCTTATTTTTTCTGACTGGGCCTCCTGACTGTTCCTTCTGTCCCCTATGGTGAAGGGTCTCTGCCTGCTTCGAATGAACTACATAATTCAAATCGAGCAGAACCTGTGTGGTCTGTGCCCACGACAGGTTATTCCTTTCATCCTCTGTCAGAAATCTGAGATGAAACTGTTTCCGAAGGTCTGACTCCATGTTACTGACGAATCTGTCCTTGATCAAGACATCATCCAAATCAACTGATGCTAAGGAAGCGAGTGATGTGAATGTGCGTAAGTAATCTGAAAAAGTCTGGTTACCCTGCTGCAGTGCCATTAGATGCTTTTTGGCAACTGACCGCTTGTGGGGATTTCCGAACTGCCTGAGAAATGTATTCTTGACATCTTCATACGTGGCATCTTGTGCTGGTGTTTTAGCCACGACATGAAAGTAGTGTCTGTTATTATTCTGAATGAACGTGAGGAAGACTGTAATGAGATCCTTATCTGGTGCACCTGGATATGTAAACTGAAAATATCTGTCTACTGTCTCCATCCAAACCTCCGCATCCTGTCCGACTTTGTACTCCTTCGGTGGATTCATTTTCACCTTGGGGACAATTGCGGCTGGAACTACTGCTGCGGTGGCCTGACCATCATCTGGATCTGTAAATGCAGGCGGGGGATTATCCTCCGTGTAATCCTCATCTGGTTCCTTAGGCTCAGTCTCTGGATCCCTGAACCGACTCATGTCTGTCTTCATTCTGCTGATGGCATCGAAATATCCTATCTGATCATACCGGGTCTGAGTGTCAGCATAACCCTTTAACCATGAAGGTATTTTGAATCTGCTGAAATGATCATAAGAACCCAGAATGTCAAAGTACCAGTTATTAGGATCAATATCGATAGCTGGTATAGCTGGTTCTTCTGCCATCTAAAATAAAACACCACACCAACAAAACCTTCAAAATGGATGTGTGTGTGTGTGTGATATATATATATATTGTACATGTATTATTTTTGTACATTGATATAATGAGGTGAAGTATATATATGGTTCCACCTTCTTCCCCCCTCAAGGAAGTGTGAATTCCATAGGCAGTTGTCAAGTGCCCATTACCTCATTAAGCAGCATGCAATTCTCATAGGAAGCAGCTGTACAGTTATTGGGTTGTTGCCCGATATATTGGTCATGAATGTGCTGATTTCAGCATGACCAAAATGCCAAATATAGTGTGGTTCACTATTATATAGTGGCATTTTAGGGTGTGTAGGGTTACTGTGACCCTCATCACCTACAGTGACCTCAGGGTGTTACATGGTATCAGTAACACCTAATTATATCAAATTTAAGCAGTATGAACATTTCCTGAAGGAAGGAAGCAAAACTGCATTCAGCATGTCACTGTTTACCACGTGATACTTGAGAGGTACGTTACACCCCCTAGTTTTTGCACGTGATTATTAGGGTGTTACAGGGTGTTACAAGTGCTCACAAATTTTTGCATATATTGTTGATAGGTAAAAAATTGGATCGGCAAAAAAAATGGACCCGAATTTTCATTTTGTAATCTTACGTGTGAGTTTTTTACCCATTTTCACCACTTTTCGACTTATAAGTCAGTGTGTGTGTGAGCACTAGGTGTATACTACAATGTATACAGCTGTTACACCTCTGTAATATATCTCACCTGAATACATGAAATGGAATTTGACATTTTTCATGTTGGTATGTGAAGATATATGTATGGTCAATATTTGGTACATTGGGTTTTGCTGATTGAAACCCGTGACAAATAGACCAAATCCTAATGTGAATATATAGGTGTATCAACTTTAAGTGCAGTCACTTAAGTGATAACTTGTCAGTAACCTAACATCTACTTGGGCATATGGCGGTGCACTGAAAGAGTATCAAAGTGATATCTTCAGATTCCAAGTAAATTAGAACAAAGCTCGATTAATGAATCAGAGCAATGTCTGTAATAACCTCTATCAGCTGTCAATATGATTACTGATCTGAGAGAGTTACATGCATTTGAACTGATCAGAACTGTATCAATTGTCAGAATGCAATGTAGAAGTTGGTGTTGCTCCAGCGATAGTAAAGGTATGGACAATGTTCGGCAGTTACCAGCTGCATTATGAACACCGTATACTGCCTTCGGGTCTGGAGATATTCTCCATCCAGCCCTACAGCATGTGGTTTTATCCTGTTTACCATAACTATCGCCATCACTGACATCCAACACGCACATGTGTTTGTTGGATGGTATCTACATCATCATACACGTGGTTGATATTATACTTGATCATTTCACTTACTGGATCAGTGAATGTCAATATAGTGTCAGTGATTGTGCATTGTGCAGGTACTTGCTGATTTAGTACACTTAAGCAAATTGATAGTGATTTATCATATAAGCTAATCTGTATACCACTGGACAGCATGTGGCTAGTATGATGCATATCAATTTGGTTAGTAAGTCGTAATCCTGCATATCTCATCATGATGACTGACGAGTTGATTGATATATTTCACAAATGGCTCCGGTGAGTATTCCATCTTTGATCAACAGTAGAACAATTATCCATCCCAAATCCTACGTCAGGATAACTGAGCTAATTACTGTCTTTATGATCAAGATTGGCACCTTATACCAAGTGGATTCATTTATAGTCTATACTTGCACAGCAGGTATGCTATATGGTATATTGATGCAACATCTAGTATGTGTGTAAGATGTGCATATTTACAGTGTAACACAGTTGTATTGCTTGATCAACCCCCGGTTCCATAGGGTACACACCTATGGTCGGTTAGGCGCGGACAGACAGTCACCAAATCGATCAACGGAACTACATGGTGATTTCAAGATAAGTCCTTACTTTTTAATCTTGCAATACTTCCATGATGCACTGTCAATATATGCATATGTATGCCAACTGTTATCGTGATCAAGTTGGATATGCATATGTGTGCATGTATGCCAAGCATTTGTGACCAGACTGATTATTATAACAATATGAATGGTGCACAGTTACAGTATAATGGCAAGTGTGATAATAAATAGTGTGTGATAATAATGGTGACTTGTGGTCAGTGGTATAAGTATATTAACTTATCACTTACTGTCAGCATGTATTATAATGGAATTGTGCCGCATGGTGTATACCATGTAAGTGTGTGAAATGATGATGACAGTGCACATTATTATTATACAACATGTGTGTGTATACTGCTGGTTGGTATAATACACATATGACTGCGCAGCATCAATGTTCATCTGATGTTAATTTGTACGTCCGACTGCAAATATTGTATGTTCATCTGCGAGTATTTGAACGAACATCATGATTGCATGCTATGTGCGCGCGCAACACATAATGTATGACGCGCTGCATGTAGATGCATCACGGATCATGCGCCCTCTATCGCGCGTCCCCTGCACATGATGAAATCATAGCAGGTGCGCAAAAGAAAAAAAAATGTGACTCTTCCTACCGGAAGCGTGATATTTGAAGGTGCACAGCTGTTACGCCTGCCCCTAGTCACATGCACAATCAAGGCGGCTTCTTACTGTTTTTTAGAGCCTTCTCCTTCTCCGACCTGCTGTGTGAAATCAACATCTTGGCAGCCCATTCCACCGCGATGCTACTGATTTTCTTGAGGAGGGCCTCCGCTTCCTTCTTGTTGAAGCCGAGGTGTTGCGTGAGAGCCCTTGCGTTGTGTTCATATACCGACCCCGTGGTTCCGAAAACCATCGGGTGAAAGAACACTTTATAGCCTTTGGATCTGAGTAGCTCCATAAGGGGCTCATACTTGTTGAGCTTATCGTGAAGGGACACATACCAGCGCGTGTCCCACGTGAAGGCCACCTCTATGAGGTGGATTTTCCCCACATCCTCCCTGCGGGTGTTTTCCGGCCTGCCTGGGGGGGCGTCCCTGACGTCCTCTGCACCCTTGATCATGACAATATCCACAAAGTGTGGTATGTCGTCTGGGGGGTCCTTCGCCCCCGGGTGGTCCCTTCCGTCCCTACGGCACTGACCCCTTTTGAGTACGAAGTCCGGTATCGGGCGGGTGGTCTCGGCCCACCGTCTCACATCATATCCTGTGTGCCTGTGGAGGGGTTGCATTATACTGATCAGATTGCAGTCCTGACAAGGTGGCCAAGCATTCAAAACTGGCAAGGGACAACTGACCTGAGCCCTGAGCTCGTCGAGGCGCTTTAATGCTGCCCTGCCGTCAGGGTTGTCAAACTCCTGTGGGATTGTGGGGCCCGTCTCAGGCCTCCCGTATTGCCGAGGGTCCTTGCCCAGGGCCTCCGCGAGGGGCCTCGGCTGGGTAGAGGGCTGGGAGGCCGCCGGCTGTTGCTGGAGCTGTGTGCCCCACTGCGGGTACAGCCCCTGCGCCGGGTGCTGATATTGGGCCTGTGGCGGCCCCAATGGCACCTGGTGCGGCAGCTGCAGCGAGGCCGCCGGTGGGGGCTGCAGCTGCTGGGGCTGTTGCTGGTGGCCTAGATAGCTCTGCCCCCCTTGAGGCATCAGCTGGACTCCGTGCTGCAGCAGCCCCGTGACCTGCCCAGACAGCTGGGTTATTGCTGACATCTGCCTGTCCGAGGCTTGCACCTGCTGGCTGACCACTTCGGTGAGTGCCTTCACGGAGGCGGCCAGCGACGCCAGTTCACCGCCTGCCCGAGGAGCCTGTGCGGCTGGCGGCTCTGGTGGCGGCTGCCTACCGTATCCTTGGTCCTGTGCAAACAATTGGGTCGGCTGCACCTGACCGTAGTAGGAGCCTTTGGCCCCTTTGCCCTGTCCCTTTCCCGCATATCTGGGCCTCTGCCTCGGAGGCTGCTGTGGGCTTCGTTGAGTCATCCACCTGGACCTGGGGCTGCAGGCGATGTGAAACTTCGTGTTCCCGATGTGGAAGAACATACGGTCCTTGGTGCGATGCGAGACTGCCTCGTATGTGGCAGCCTCCACCGTTACCCAATATCTGCAGGCCTCTCTGCTGTCCCTGTCCGGAAGCGGTTGGGCAAGAGTGATGAGTTCTCCCACCCCCCTTTCGGATGGGGGGGAGGGAACTGGAAAGACCTCCATGCCGGTCTGTGACCGCAGCTCCCGCTTCGCTGCCGAGAGGACCTGCTCCACCCTGTCTGCAGAGTGCCAGTGTCTGCCCTCCGGTGGTCTGGCAACCACCTCCAGTTCCCACTCCTGGAACTTTGTGATATCTGCGGTGGAGGAGTACCTGTGTACTGTGACTGGGTGCCCATAGAACTCATATGGGAGCCCCAGCCGCAGTGCCCTGTCTGCCTCCTCCGCTCGCGAGAACACCACGATGGCGACGTCAAGTGCTGTCGCCCTGGCCTCCTCCCAGTGTGGCCTGCCCTTACCGATGTAAACAATGTTCCGGGCTCCCCCTTCGAGCACCACTCCCGCCGAGATGCTGTTGGCAGCTTCTGCCACCCCCTGTCCAACCAGCCCGATGGACTGTAGGATGACCGTGCGGTCGGCCGGGAGCGAGTCCCTGTCTTGTTTCATCGGGCACCTGTGCACGTCCCTGGCAACGCTGGCTTTGGGGGTGCCCACCGCCCCGTGCTTCCAGCGGTCGGCGTAGCCCCACGGAGGTGGCGCCAGAGGCACCGCCGGGGCACACCTTTCGTCCACCAGGGCAATGGCCGCGTGGAGCGGGTCAATAAATGTCGCTCTCAGGGTGCCCTGCCACGGGGACGTGACGATGATATCCCCCTTGGCGGGGCAGCGGCCCGTGTTCCACAGCCTCTCCTGGAGTTCCGCCAGGAGCAGCTGCTGGAACCTGCGAGTGTCCCCGTCTCCTGTGTGCACTAGGCAGTTGTAGTCAACGGCCGGGGGCACCGTCATGTTCCACAGGGAGTCATATTGCCCCCCTGGAGCGCCTCCTGTGCCGAACATAGTGTGCAGTGGTTCTCCCGCCGGATGCTCAAAGAGGTCTTGTGCGGTCAGGGCCCCCGCTGCGGGGGTTTGACCAGGGTGCACCTGTCCCTGTAACTTCTCTCCCGCTTCCGCAAGGTGAGTCCAAAGCAGCCCTGCTTTGAGCAGCACAGGTGCCTGTGAAATGTATTCCACCGCCTCTGCTGTCAGTGGGAACAGCCCCGTGGGCATAGGCGCCGCCTGGAGAAGATTCTGTGGTGGCACTGCTTCTTGTCCCGCCGCCTGCCGTGGGTCCCGCTCAGCGAGTCCCGTTTCAACTTCCATCTCCTGCGGATCGTGGTGGTAGCGTGCTTCCCCACCCCCGTCCTCAGGTGTCTGGGCCGCGTTTTCCCTCCTCGATGTCCCCTTCCAGGGGAGAGGCTCGTATCCCCTAGGAAAGGTGCGGAACCTCAACATGGATGCGTCGTTGGTCAGAGTTCTTCTCGTGAGGAGCTCCCTGTTCGGGACTCTCGGGACCACCTCCTTCCCTGTGAACAGTTCGTCAATAATGACCTGTCGTCCTGAGATGCACGGCACCCTAACAGCGGGGTTACTCCGGGGGGGTGTAATCCGCTGTCGCGAAGGTTCACCTGTCTCTCCCCCGTCCTCTGTAGCTTGGGCCCTGGCTCTTCGGTCTCTCGTTCGCTGACTGCCGAAATTTCTCCAGTTGCAGACGCCATTGTATTATTGCCGAAGGTTTGCCCCGCCAAGGAGTGAGGATGTTTTCGAATTTGAAGTGCCCAGTTTGTAAGGCTCGCAGCACGTGCGTAGTGCGCAGAGGAGTGTCGTCTCCCTTCGCGTCGGTTCACGTGGCAACCGTCACCTTCGCTGTCACACTTCCGATCTCGAGGGGAGCGTCGTGAGTCCTTGTATCGGATCGGGGGGTCGGGTTTTGTTCCGCGGACCGCGCTGGTAAGATCCACGGTACCCCTTTGTTCTGCATGCGTCGTTTGCCACTGCGGTTCGCCGGACCCGTGACAGAGGTGTCGGAGAGTCCGAATCTTTTCTTCCAGACCGCCTGGATCCTTGGGCCTTCGGGTCAGTATTGGTGCCCCTCCCCCAGGTGTCGTGGGGTGAGGTTCGTGCACGGCAGAGGCGGACCCCATCCCCCCGTGCTGCATTCCTATGGGGGCGCCCTGGGCCTTAACTCCCCCAGCTTTTGCCCCCCGGGCGTGGGCGCGCTCTGCGATACCGTCGATTTCGCTGGTTTTTCGGGTTCCACCCCTCAGCCGTCTTAGTGGTGGGAGTATTTTCTTGTAGCACAGTGTCTTTCCCCTGGGCTCATGGAGGAATTCTGCGAGATTCGGAAATTTTACCCGCGACACAACGTCTCCCAGCGGTGTCCTAGTGACTCCCCGGCCCTGGGGGAAGATATGGCTTGCCCCGGTCCTTGAAAGTTTCGGGTGTTTCTGACCCGCACTCGCGACCGGCTTGCCCTCTGGGGCGCCACTTGTCGTTCGGGACCTCTTGTCCCCTGTGGCTTCGCCCGTTAGTTTTTGCCATCGCTGTGGGGTAACCCCCGGTCGTGATGTGGTGCGTGGGACATTCGTGCGCCGGTCCTGTATGTCCCTTGGGCTCCCCTCTTGGGCGGCATGCCCTTGTGGACAACATGGTGTCCACTCGGGCGGCGGGCGAATTCGCCTGCTGCCTGTCAGGTCGGGTGTATGGTCCCTTAATCCCACGCAGCCCTCCCGGGGGGATTCATTATCCCCCGGATACCGCCTGTTCCGTACGGGGCACCCCTCCCCGGCTTCATGTGGGTCGAACTGCCCCTTCGCAGTTCCGGGCCATCCTGTGCTTGCGGCGTGTCTTTTCTGGGCCTGCCCACCTCCCCATGACTGTAGGGTGGGCTTGGAGGTCATCACGCCGATCGACCCTCCGTTGGATTGTTGGGCAAAGTTTGAGTTCGTCTTGTCCCCGTTGGTGGTCCAAAACGGGAGCTCATCCCCCCCGGGGACACTTGGTTCCCTGTCCCTCTGGCTGTCCGCCAGAGTAGCGTTGTTATTATTGCATTCGGCATTCTTGCACACGCACGAGTCCCTGACTCTCGAGGGGGGCGCTTTTTGTAGTTGCTGGACTGCATGTCTTTTATGAGAATCGGTTGTACCGCCGGTGTTGTCCGCTACTCGGATTGTTTCTCTTATCTGGTTAATACAGAAGGAAGGCGCGCATTTATTATCTCGGTACGGGCCCCCTCCTCTCTGGTGGGCGTTGTGAATATGGTTGATAGTGCTGCCCCCCCTCATGGGGGGAGGGGAGCTATCGCGATCATCGGTAACATGGCCGGCAGTTGCCCCCCCCCTCCCCGGGGGGATTATATCCGTTCAGGGCATTCCTCGCCCTCAAAGGGGTTCTGCTGTTGGGAGAGACGACATTGTTAAGGTGTCTTCTTCCGTCAACAGCAGGTATTCTGGGTTTGGCGTTGGCAGGCCATGTCCTAATTGCAAGCCTAGGTCTTTCTTCATTTATCCGCAGGGGACTGGCCGCCGCTCCCCGTGACCCGGGGACGCCTGCTCCAGTCCCCCTTCCGCGGGCCCCCCTTGGGGTCGGTCCTCTATCAAGCATGCAGCCCCTCCATAAAGGGGGGGAAGTGTGGTCAATAGTGTCTGCTGTAGCGAACAGCGGGTCCCTAGCGGTCCCTAAAGTGTCAGCTCTATTGATGTTTTTGTTTGCCCACAGTGGGTCCCTTTCAGGTGTACGCCGGAGTACCGGTTCGGTGTAAGGCGGACAGGGCGTGATGGCTGCTTCTGTCTGCAGACCGGGTCCTTTGCCGTTTCTCCGCAGAGAGCTGGCAACTGCTCTCCGTGGGCCGGAGATGCAAGTTCCAGCCCCCCTTCCGCGGGCCCTCTCTGGGGTCGGTCTTACTCCCGGTCTGTAGGTGAGTCTGAAGGGGCACGATGCCGGGAGGTCCTCTCCACAAATGGGCTGCCGAGCAGTGTCTTGTGCCCGCGCGGGGTCTGCCTTGCTCACCTCGGTTTTTCCTCCCAACTGGGAGTTCTCGCCTGGTGAGGCGCCGTGACCGCGTGTCGATGCGGTAGGAAGTGAGTGGGAAAGAGCAGCGATGACGGTCGGCACTGCCTGCGGACTGGGTCCCTCGCCGTTTCTCCGCAGGGAGCTGGTGACTGCTCCCCGTGTCCCGGGGATGCACGTCCCAGCCCCCCTTCCGCGGGCCCTCTTAGGGGTCGGTCTTACTCCCAGTCCGTAGGCGTGCTCCGTCCTATTTTCTGATGCGAGCTCGCGATATGATATGCGGGAGTGTTTTTGACAAATGTTACCGCGGGTCTTACCCTAGCAGGCCTGCGCCGACGCGAGCGAGGTCGCCGCCGAGCAGAGGCTACTCAACGACGCCGTCGCCACCATCCCACGACAGTGGTCTTGCGGGCGATTCCCGTGCGTTGTCGCCTTCGCTCATTTGCGCTACAGCAGCTGGACCCTTGAGTCCTGCTGGCTCTCCTCGTGGAGGGTCGTCGCCTGCTCTGAGTAACATTGGCTCATGGGCGAACTCAATCCGTGTCCCACGTGGGTCTCGGCCACGTTCCCCGCGAGACGTATCCTCTGCACCTCCGGGTCCGCCACGGGCGCAGCGCCTGTCTCCGTCCCCCGCGAGGACACCTCCGTCTCCATCGGGATCAGATTGGGATGCCGTACAGCGAGCCACACGCTTATCCGGCACCTCAGTGCACACGTTTCTGTCCGTGGAGGAGGTGAGGGCCTTGAGGGATCTCCGCAACCTCACCGTCTTCATGGTAAAGTTTGGCGTGACGTTCATGGATCGCTTTCGAGGCCGCCGTGTCGTGTATGAGCTTGGCGTGTGCAACCGTGAACGAGGTCTCCGGCTTCGGACGCATCCAGGTATCCCCGGCAAGGTCGAGAGGAAGCACAACAAGACCATACATTGTGGGAACCAAGGCTGGCGCCTCCCTCTTGGGGGACAGACGACGTCTTCCAACCTGCTGGAGGCGATCACGTCGGCCTATGCCGATCTGTCAAACTTTGGTTCGGGTTCGGAGCGTGAAGGAGGCCATGCGAGGAACATCGAGAGGTCGCTATGCTCCTACGTGGGGCTGGGGTCAATGCACGTGCTTCGCTGCATGGAGCACCCGAATGCCAAGCCGGTCCATTACATTTTCATGGAGGATAAGCGGTGTTTGTCTTGGCGCGCTTATTTCACGAACGATTACCTCATGCGGGACGACCGGAAGTTCACGCACTTGGAGTGGGGGACCAAGGTCACGGCCGCGCCGTGGGTGCTGCCGGCGCTGGAATTCCTTGAGGCACGTTGTCTCCCACCAGATGAGTCACTCGCCCTTCAGGCTCGAGTGGCCGAGAGGCCTGAGCACATGGACGAGGTGCGGACGAGGAATGTGTACGAGGTCCGAGACCCCCCTGCGTCTCAGCAGCGCCACCCTTCTGGCGATGCAGTTGAGCGTCGGCAGGGCACAAGCGATGTTGCACGTGCATCTGCTCCTTCCGCTGGGCGCCATGGGACTTCATACCATGTCGTTTCCGCGCCGAGAGCGTCCCGGATTCCGGCTGGCCTCACCTTGCGGTGCCCGCCTTCTCCAACGCATTCAGTGTGCACAGGGGTGACGCATTACGCTGTCAATGTTCACGTTGAGCACTTGGATTCCTCAAATTGGTGCGATCAGGCGACGTTAGCTCCCGAGGTTCGAGCAACTACTAGCGAGGGAAACGCGACATCCGCGGTGCCCAACGATGCCAGTCGGCCGCGCAGTATCGTACTCCCCGTTAACACCTTAAGGGCGAATTGCCATACTGCTCATACTGATCCTGTTTTCGAGGAATTTATTTTCACGTTTTCGGCAATAACTCAAGTTCTAGACATCCATTTGCCACGATTCTTCGTATACCTTATATTATGGAACTAGGTGGGTGATATGGCACCTCATTATCACTCACACCGTATGTGCACACATGATTATATGTGACCCACCATCACCATACTTAAGGAAATTCTGTTGAGCAGCTGCTGGGGGCATTGTTGGGCATGTGCCATGAACATGCCACCACTATTGACTTGATGTTATGAGTGGGCGATGACGTATCATGGTGTATATCAATGAAAAAAAACACCCTATCCTTAATTTGAAGCCTTTAGAGCACTCTCCATAGAGCACGCTTTTGGTATCTGCAAGCAAAACATCCCTGCACTTTCCACCAAGTCCCCCACTCGACATACCGAGTTTGGTGGACATTGAAGGGTTGAGAGACCTCGCCCAAGTCCCCAATATGGACACCAATACTTCATATATCCAATAGTTGACTACCATGGCAGTTATGGATGTTTCCGCGCTCATACTGATCCCATACTGCTAAAAACGAATTCGCCCTTAGGGTGTTAAGATCGGCAAGCGTCTAGATGATTTGACCGTGAACCGCGCCTCCCAAAAGAGCAAGATATACTTCCGAGCTCACGGACTTGATTTGGCTTTCGCCTTGACCTTTCACAAATTCCAAGGACAGACCGTGCAAAAGATAATATTAGAGCTCAGCCAGACACCGAAGGGCGTCTTTAAGTTATGCTTTCAAGCTTTTTATGTGGGAATGACGCGTGTCAAGCAGTCGGATTGCATTCGTATATTACCGGGAACCGATGGTGGAAAGCCCGACTTATCTCATTTGCTGAAATTCAAACCGGATCCCGAGCTCCAAAGATGGATGGACGGATTTGATAGGCGAACTCGTGAATGGAAACGACCTCCACCTAAAGCGCAACCACGCAAATCTGCAAACAAGACCCGCCCCATCGCCAAACCAGGACAACGAGGCGGTGCCGAGGGCAACAGCGATATCGCCAATAGGCGCCCCAATGAAGTTAACGAAGGCACGTCCACAGCTCATGGCGGGGTCGGCAAAGGACGATCGGGGCGTGGCCGCGGTCGTGGTCGTGAGCAAGCGGGCGGACTGATGCCCGAGCGCCAAACCGTGATGGTAGAAGTTAGATAGCATCGCGACATGGTGACAAGGTTATTCGTGGCATGCATGTCGCCGCGGAACGGAACACTCCGCTAGAGACGCTCGTCGTGCCGTGGTATTCGTTGTATTTCTATATGTGTAATTTCATTTTGGCAATCGTGATACAACCGTGTTAGAGTACCCCCTTCAGGCTACTTCGACATTCTTTGTGTAATTGCATATTGATCGGCGATCTTGCATTGTATCGGTAGTGCGGATATTATGATATGTCGATATATCGGTACATATTGGCATATAAGTCTCAATCGATATCCATTTTGCGCACATTTCATCGATAGATCGGTATCGCTTCGCTTCGGACTTCCAAGTGTTATGTGTTGTATAGGAGAAATCGTATATAATGTTGAGATGTCGATATGTATTGCGTAAAGGACCCGATGTTGACAACGGTTGAAAGAAACGTTCCGTAGTAATGGGGGGGGTGCGGAGCCCCACTGGATGAAGTCTTAAAAATAGATCGATAAGCAATTCAGCGACCGATACAATTCCCTGATTGATACAGGAGAGGAGACGGGAGGGTCCAAAGCAGAGGTGTGCCCTTATCGGGGATTATTAAGATAACCATTATGGTTATATAACCGCAAATTTTTGTGAAATAACCGTTATTTCCTCGGTTATATAACCGAGGAAATAACCGCACCAGTTATAGTTATATATGGGTTATATAACCGATATTAGATATATATATATCCGATATCGGTTATATAACCGATATCGGTTATATACCCGGAGAATCGGTTATATAACCGGATAATTTGGAGGGTTTTGGAGGGAATTTGGAGGGGCAGAAAAGTTTGGAGATTTTTTGGTCCATTCCTGCTCGGCATTCCTAGCAGTTGGGTTTCCAGATCACTTTTTCGGGTATTGTACACGACTATTGCACAGTGATGTATCGTGGGATATTAAAACATGTTAAAAAAAGATAATTAATAAATCAAAAGGAACAAATCTGTCCAAAAAACCCAAATATCAAACCATTGTAATAAAACCTGATGGACGATGCAATTATTCTTCGAACTCTTCAAGTGCATCTGCGCCAATAAGCTCATGCTCCAAGAGAAGCTCTTCATCCTGTTCTCCCACGTCGTCGACACCTTAGCCTTCAAGTTGAACCGCATTTATGGAAGCCATCCTCTCCTCCGTTTTTTGCAAGTCGGCCATAGGATCGTCAGGGGAATTCACGTTGATGTGAACAAGCTGATCCAGATTACCAGAAAGCATTTTGCTACGTCGAAGGGTCGCCACGCAACCAGCGATACTGAAAATTCTCTCATTCTCAATCTCACTTCCAGGAATTGCAAAAAGTATACGAACCACGAAACGAACAGTTGGATATCTCCCACCACCTGATCGGCTTGCCCACCAATTGAGTACTTGAAAATCTTCCTGTCCTGCGTTGGGGATCCTTGCACTTTTGAAACGTTTATATTCTTCCATGACAATCACCTTGACCCCTTCCTCAACTTCGTCGAGAGTATTAGCCTGCTCTTGTACTATAGCAAATTCTGATTCTTCCTCCTGTGATGGATTGTGCGATTGAGATGGCTGTTGCAAATCTGAGAATTCGGAAGGAAATCGAGCTTTGTAGGCAGCTATTAATAGTGGGAGCAAAATCTCGTTCTCGTAACGTCCAACAAGCGATATACAAGTTGCCTTCCAAGTGTCACCGCTGTATCGCCATGGTGGATTAGCCGAGTGGATAGCTAGCCGGAATAAGTTGAAATATTACTTCGACCGTGCTGGATCGATCCCCGGTGGAGTGTCCGTATACCATTTCCCGTCGTCTTAGCCGAGTGGGTTAATCGCTGTATTGAGTTTCGATAAAGCGTTGCACTCCGAGCACGTGGTTACGATACCGGCGCAATGACCTTGAGTACGGGAAAATAAACGCTTGTTGACCAGTCTGCGTATTCGGAATAATTTATCCCGGATGTCGTATCGAATAAAGGAATGCCAGAGTACGATTGTCGTACGTAAATGGGTCCGTCGAATTTATAAATTCGACGGAGTGGTCCTTGTAGGTACGGTCTCAAGTGACGGTTGGCGATCGTGGCTGCGCGAGCAAGTTCCATAATATTATGGAATTAAAAATGATATGCCCGTCGCTTCATAAACAAAGCCTACTAAACACTCGATTTTTTCTCATCGCCATGGTGGATTAGCCGAGTGGATAGCTAGCCGGAATAAGTTGAAATATTACTTCGACCGTGCTGGATCGATCCCCGGTGTAATGTCCGTATACCATTTCCCGTCGTCTTAGCCGAGTGGGTTAATCGCTGTATTGAGTTTCGATAAAGCGTTGCACTCCGAGCACGTGGTTACAATACCGGCGCAATGACCTTGAGTACGGGGAAATAAACGCTTGAAGACCCGTCTGCGTATTCGGAATATAATTCCGGATGTCGTATCGAATAAAGGAATACCAGAGTACGATTGTCGTACGTAAATGGGTCCGTCGAATTTATGAATTCGACGGAGTGGTCCTTGTAGGTACGGTCTCAAGTGACGGTTGGCGATCGTGGCTGCGCGAGCAAGTTCCGTAATATTATGGAATTAAAAATGATGTGCCCGTTCGCTTCATAAACAAAGCCTACTAAACACTCGATTTTTTCAGTTCGACTTTTTGCCGCTAGCGTGCTAACCTCCTTTTTAGGGTTTAGCACCTTTTGTGATAAAAATTTTCAGTTGATTTAATAAGATATACTAAAGGTATATTTTATTTTGCTCAACTTGCCCCTTTTCTTTTAAAACCTGTAGTCCTATGGATCCTAGTGATCCGTAGGGCAGTGAAGGCGACAAAGAGCGACTACCAATCGCGCCGCCCCTTTTTGAGCACTTAACTGTGCTCAAGGGGGCGGATATTTACTGACCACAAACTAACAGATAAAATTTCTGAGTGTTTGATTGCAGAATTTAAGCAACAAAAACGTGAGGCTCAAAGGGGAAAGGGATTGGCTGCAGATATGGCATCCTTCTCGCAAGCGGTTCTTTCAAAGGCGCAAGACACTGTCGTCCTCCTCAAGCATTTCCTTGGGACGCAAGGGAGGAGACACCCTGCGATAGGAAAGCTTCAAGATTCGCTCGCTGCAGTTGTCAGAGGAAAGGCAGCGAACGTGGAGAATTACCTCGCTTCCTTCGCAGGGGGACGCGAGTTGGAAGACTATGTGCTATGGATAGCAGAGGTAAGTTTCGCTCCCATTGTCTTTCAAAACTTCAAGGAAGGGAGATTGCGCTGAAGCTTTTTAACTTGTTCTACATTGTTTTACCTTTTATTGTGAACGAGTTAACGTCAATCAAGGAGACGCAAAGAGCGACATCTCAAAAGCCTTACATCACAACGGACTTTTTGACCGAAGCGGAATTCCATACTTCAAAACCGGTCGAAGCTACGGAGAGGCTTAAATTGGAAGTTGAATTAAGAATAAAAGAAAGCCTGCGTCGAGAATATGTAGAAACCGCCCACGCAAAGAGCATTGGAAGATCAAGGCTTAGAATTACTTGGACTAATAGCTCACAAAGCAAACACACGAACGCCAAAAGTGCATTGGAAAAGGAGAAACACCCGACACAGCAACGGAAAGAATCCGTCAAGCATTTCTTTTTAGCTTGTCTCAATTTAGAACACGCGAGAACTGTTTTCGCTAGGAACATTGGAGAAACACCTCATAGAGTTACACCAAACATTAGTTCACAAAGCAGATTTGTGAACACCAAGCGTGCATCGGACAAAGCAACTAGACACACGACACAACAACGGAAGGAGAAAAATAAACATCTCTTTTCATTTTGTTTCATTCTAGAACACGCGAAAGTCACCTGCGGTAAGAGCATTGTAGGAACACACCGTAGAATCAACTCGAATACGAGCATAAAAAGAGAGACCACGGAAATCAAGCAAGCATTGGACAAACCAACGCAACACACGACACAAAAGCCGAAGGAGATTAATAAACATCTCTTTTCAGCTTGTTTCATTCCAGAACACGTGAAAGTTACTTGCGGTAAGAGCATTGTAGGAACACACCGTAGAATCAACTTAAACAAGAGCATCAAAAGAGAAGCCACGGAATTTAAGCAAGCATCGGGCAAAGCAACGCAACACACGACGCATAAATTGAAGGAAATTGATAAGCATTCTGTTTCAGTTTGTTTCATCTCAAAACACGTGAAAACTACTTGCGCCAAGAGCATCTTTGGAACACACCGTAGAATCAACTGGAACAAGTGCTTCAAAAGTAAAACCACGGAAAATAAGCCAGCATTGGACAAAGGAGCACAACACAAAACGAAACAGCCGAAAGAAATTGACAAACATCCTTGGAATCTTAAAAGGGGCACGCAACGCCCTGAAACCGGAAGTAACGGCAAAACTATAATTACAACTTCCATTAAGCAAGGGGGAAACTACTTGTGCACATCCGAAAACACAAACAGCAAAATTAGGAAGGGGGAGACATTGAATTTGTGTGAAGAACAGCTGTTGAGTCTTGAAAAACCTGTTGTTGCTAGAGAAATTAAGAGGGCGGAAGTTAGCGGGCTGTCACAGGTCTTCCTTGAGCAGGTGAAGCTCTCGGCTGAAGGGCTAAGACGATTGGGATTCGAGGAAGGGCCGGAAGGGAAGATCAACAAGTACCTTGCGGCTCTTGGGGCGAGGGGTGAGCTCAAATCCCACACCATAAGAGGAATCTTTGTCACTTTAGAATCACCGTTGAGCATTAGGAGAAACTTGCTGACCGCAGTAAGGCATAAGGAAAGTAACATTACTTTTCAAAGAAACAAAGAACCCCCCGCTTACATTGGGAAAAATGGAAAGGGGGAAGCAGGATCTAACATCAATGAGCAACACATGCTGTTGACGGTCTCCTTCTTCCTCGAGTCCGACACTCTTCACCAGGCTTGGGAATACCAGGTCCCGAACTACAAGATCCGGACGGGGAGGGTGACTGGCCAGGTAAAGACAAATTCCCTTCCCTCAATACCCGCCTTCCCCACAAACAACACAACACACAAACACTTCATCTATTTTCAAACAAAAACACATACTGCCCCTCACTGCCCCTCACTGCCCCTCTC
>LGRX02012132.1:0-14433 GCA_001247695.2 Cymbomonas tetramitiformis
GCCGTCAGGATGCGGTAGTTTTCCTCATCAAAGTCGACGGTCTCTTCCGCCGGTTGCTTGGGGACTTGGAACTTTTTAATGACGTGCACCAGATGCTTTTGAGAATGCGGCAAGTACTGATTTACTCGCACCAATGTGAGCACCGCCTTCATCAGCAAGTTCTCTGAGTAGTTCCAGAGAACCAACCGGTCGTTGTCCTCGTCCGAATTCTCGAGTCCAGCGGGCTGCTGGACCCCGTCCTCGTTCAGCTTGTACATCACCTCAAAACCGTTCTTAGTTGCGAAGGTCGTGTACTTCTTCTCTGGGTCCTCTGCGGGAAGCTGTGCGCAGGGGATCTCAATTTCGTCCTCTTGGTCGTCCTCCACCTCGTCCTCATCCTCGTCCTCATCCTCCCCTTTGCCCTCCTTCTTCGCCTCCTCCTTCTTCTCCGCCGCGTCCCCCTTGTTGAAAATATCAAACAATCCAGGTTTTGTGCCTCGTTTCTCCGCCTCCTCCATCTTTTCCACGAACTGGGTTTGCGTCACCGATTTCAGAAATTGCCACGACGCCAGGTTGCGGTAACACGCCGCGTCGGCCGGCGTGTAGTGTTCAAAACAGTTCTCAATGATATCGGGAGTGAGCAACACCTCCACCCCCGTTCCGGACAGTTGACTTTTGTTCCCCGAAATGGGGAAAATCGTTTGCAGCTGCTCGTCCGTCAACAAGCGTTTAAGGATCTTGGCGCAGTGTCGGACCTCTTGTGTGCCGCTGTTGTCAAGGTCTTCCACCGATTGCGCTTTGAAGCCTTCACCAAAGAGTTTTTCGTCAGACATGATTACGTAGGAGTATGGTAAGTGAGAAGAAAGAAGATAAAAAGTTGTGTCCACAGAAAAGTATACTTGCGATAGTGAAAATCAACTCTTAAAGATAGCATATCGCACTACTCACGCCACTAGTCCGTACTAGTCGCGCGACTAGTGCGAAATCAGATCGCACTAGTGATATGACTAGTGCGATCTGACTACATGTGACGATTGAAAGGCAATCAAACGCTCGAACGCCTGGAACGTCGCGCCGGTCATTAGTTTTGAAACTTTGAAGCTTAAACATTTGAGAAGGCGCCAAGTCGCTAAAGCGGGAAGGAAGGAAATATGTTATGCTCGTCGTGCTCTGAAGGCGAATCTGAGCTTAGCGCTTCGTCTAATTCTTATGGTTCAGAAGATTATTACTATGAAACGGTGGAAGACTTTATATGCAAGACGAAAACCATCAACCCAAGAAAGGCGAAGCGTTCCGAACCGGAAGCAGATTCCAAAACGTCGGGATATGGGCCCAACAATACTGCGGAAAGCGTGACAAAGATCGGGGATCTGATGGACCCCGCCAACGAATGCAGGTGTGGGAGGCGCTGTCTGTCCCAATTCGAGTATCGTCCCGTGCAGGCGTACTTACGTGAGAAGTCTACGCTAAACGGTCGCCAGTTCAAGGAGAACATCGTCGCGGAGCTCACTCGTGCGCGTAGGTTCAAGCCCGGTTCGCAGAAGCTTGAAATAGAGATGTTCGACTCGCTGACGTTCCTGGGCAAGAAAGTCTGCAAGGATGCGTTTCGACGACTGCACTTTATTCCCGAAAGCACATGGTTCAAGTGGCACGCGCACGTGTGTGGGGGCGGCATGCTGGAGAGCACAAGGAAGAGGAATTTGACGCTGTACAACGACCCGACGAACCTGAACTGGACTTATTTCTTGGAGTACGCTGCTCACGAGCTGTTGCCGTTGGCGGAGCCACAACCTCAAAACGGCAAACTCCAAATGAATCCGATCCGACCAGCCGATTGTTATGCCGCATACAAGCTTATGCGTCGCGGCGTTTATCAGGTTAAAATCACGCAGTTTCGCAAGTATCTGCGCGAGTACCTCCGCGCGAAGCATATTACCATGCGCAAGCGGAAGGATTGTGCAGGTAAGTGCACGACATGCGAAATCTTGACGAAGCAGCGCCGTGCTGTAAAGGACTTGGAGGACCTGGAGGACTGGAAGACGCTTAACGACGCGCACCGGAGTGATTATCGAAATGAGAGAGCTCAGTACAATAACACCCGTGCTGATAGTGCCAACCAGTTCGGCATCAGTGACTCGTATTGTTTCGACGGGGCGGCAAACAACAACACCGTTTGTCCGCACTTCCCCGTGAAGGTCAAGGCGATGAGCGACAAAGCTGGAAGTTTCTTCCACCTTCATCTGCAAGCAGTCGTGATGCACGGCACGGTGTTGTGCATGTGTTTACTTATGCCATGGGTTCCTGGCAAAGACGTGAACATGTGCCTCACGACGCTCAATATTCTGCTACGGTATGTGGTGGAGAACACGGAGCGGCACTTTCGGCAAACATGCCACGTGCAAATGGACGGAGGGTCGGAAAACTGGAACCGGCATGTTTTCGCCTTCTTCTGCATCCTGGTTCACCACGGGCTGTACAAAGAGATCTACCTACACCGTCTGCCCGTAGGCCACTCCCACAACGACGTCGATGGCTTTTTCGGGTTGCTGAAGATGCTGTTGTGGGGTAAGACCGCGGATAAAAAAGGCCATTGGTTCATATCTTTGGAACAATGGATTGCCTTTCTCTTTGCCTGGACGATAACAACCATCAACAAGCACACGTACGTCGTCGGCTGCAACTTGGACTTCAAATCGTGGATCGACCCGCACTTGAACGAAGAGTTTGGTGGCCACGCTGGACGAGACCGCAAGGTGCATACTTGGTGCTTTTACGTCGCTCCGGACAAGCTCGTCCGAGCGAAGTACAAGTTTGGTGACAGGTTCAAGGAATGGCTACCAAGTGGCGTGGACGAGGACCCGAACCTTGGGCTGATTATTTGTACCAGTTATCCCGACGTCGACTCCGCCCCGGGCTATATGGACAACCCGGAATGGAAGCGCAAGGGGAAGGGAAACAAGGTATTGGACATGGAGCAAACAACGCGGAGCTGTCTATTGGGACTCCGAGCCGCAACGCCAGATCTGGTGAGCCAACAACGACACGAGGAATTGAAAGCAACCTTCCCCTTGCCTTTGAAGGTGGAGGCCGTGCGAGAGCGACATCCCGAGCGATTACCTCCGAAGTGGGACCTTTCACTGCTGCTGACACGTGCGCATACCCGCGCATCTACAGTCAAATGCGATGGGATCTTGAAGACGCGGTATGCTAAGGCGGAGCAGTTCAATGTATGTTTCGACGGCGTGACGCATAAGAAACAAGTGGTGGAGAAAGAAGTCCTGAAAAATATTGACATCAACGAGGTTGTGGCTTTTATGCGCGAGGCCAAGTATTGTACTGAGCTGATTTCCAGAAGGTAAGACGACCGTTTACCAGCCTAGTGCGATCTCATTTATACCTTATTTATATTTATTTTGTCATTGTTGTCCTTCAAGTGTCTAAGCAAAGTCAGGTAGGTTTCTTGTTCTAGCTCCAGATCTTCCTACAACAAGGGCATTTTGCAATATCCGTGCAACTTGCCAAGTAGGCCTGGAAACAAGGGTGATGATACAGCACGTTTTTGCAGTCACATCCTAACCCTGAAACCCACGTTTCCGCAGGGAAAACTATTTCTAAGCAGACGACGCACTTGTTTCCTTCCTCTCTTTCCGAGTTGGTGGTGGTGGCGGCTTGCTCCTGTGTTGCGGGAGTCCTTTGATTCCCGGTAGAAGAAGTCGTCGCTTCGTCTTCAGGTGTCGCTGTTGTGGAGCTTTGCAACCAAGGAAAAACCTGCCGCAAGATTGTAACCTCGTCGTCCGAGTCCGTTGTTCCTGGTGTGTTCGGAACGACGGTAGAAGAGGTCGTTCCTTGTTCTTGATTTTCGCTAAGAAAACCCTCACTCATCCAGGGAAAAACTTCCCTCAGGATTCTAGTCTCGTCGTCGTGAGAGTCCGTCATTGCGGTGTAAGAGTATGCGAAGATAATACGAAGTGTATAGAGAAGTTTCAAACTAGGGTTCGCTTACGCAGGTACGAGGATAAACACTTACACCGAGTGTTATCTGAGCGGAATGCTGAACTGCGGGGTCTTACGACCAAGACCAAGAAGTTGGAACGCCTGATCCAGCTTTTGAAGGCAGAAGATGCTGGTGAAGAAGCTCCCGCAGTTCGTGCAGAGGCAGAAGAAGCTGGTGAAGAAGCTCCCGCAGTTCGTGCAGAGGCAGGTGTGCGTGAAGCAAATGGAAAGAGGAGTCGGAGAGGAGCTCCACCTGCTGCTCGCAAGAGGTTTTCAGGCGCACAAAGGCAAAACAGGGCGCGCAGAACTTCACCCGCCTCCGAAGGCGACAGCGATGATACTGATATGGAGATGGATCTTGCCACTCGCAGTCGGAGTCGGCAGGTTGCAGCGCGCAAGAAGAAGCCTGGAAAGCAGCCAAAACAGCAGAAACAGCCCAGCAGCAGTGAGGGCACGGATGATGGCGACGATGAGCACTCCTCCGGTGTTGACGAGAGTCTATATGACCGTGGGATGCGTTTGGCATCGCAGAAGGAACACTTGGCAGCCGACTACCGGTTCGAGGACATGACTGTGGGCAGCTATGCCGTGACCGTTGCAGGCGGGGAAGCCAGCGACAAGTGTTGGTTCAACGTTATGCTCCCGGACGGCGGTAAGTCACTCCCACTCCATTTCGTGGAGGTGGTGGGGCAGCATGCCTCACGGAAGGAGATAACCTGGCAGTTCTGGTTGCCAGCACAGTCACGGAGAACGTTCGAGACGGTAGAACAACTCTGTGAGGCTGGAGCTTTCGTACGGGGTGCCCGCACCCTTCGCATGAAGTCTACATTTGACGTGAACGAGGTGTTGACATGCTGGGATGAGACCGCAAAATCTGGTGTTCAAGGCGGAATTCCAGGTTGTGAGGAGAAAGCTGAGCTTTTAAAAGCACTGCTGGAGAACTCTGAAGAGTAAATAAGTGCAGTCAAGAGTTCGTATGTGCATGCATGTACACATGTGGTTGTGCTTACACCCTAAATTGGTGTTACCACTTAGGGTTTCCCCCGCTAGAGGGCCATTTGCTCCAGAAATCTGCACGGAGATGCAAGTGCTTGATAGTTTATTTGTTCAAATATGTTTTATGGCAAACTACATTATAACATAGCACGTGACGGGTCCATTAGCAAGAACCTTTACATATGTTACCCGCCCTTTGTGAATACGCGTGTGATAAAGCATAGGGTTTGAGGGGGGTTTTGGCAAAATTGTGCTGAAATCGATGAAAATATCAAACATACGATAAACAGGTACATATTTTTCCCTTTTTACTTCCATTTTATAACCTTTAATCTCGATCTAATACCATATGTGGATTTTTGGAACACTCCTCAATATGCCTAAGAGTCACGCGTAAGAATTCTGAAAACCCCGCCTCATACGATGAGAAAAACTTCCAAAATTATAACCACCCTATTTTTTGGGCATGATATGTTTAAAATAATGTAAAAAACATCAAAACAATGACCTTCAAAAAATCTTCCAATTTAGAGCGCATCTTCCAATTAAGAGCGATCGTCGTTGATGGACAATCCCAGACACATGTGTCTAAGATTTTGGCCCGAAGAGTGAAACCTACGCGAGGAGGCAAAGAAGTGGAAGAGTTTCTGGTTCGCTGGACTGGGTACTCTAATGCTCACGATTCCTGGAAGACTCGCGAGTCGTTGAACTACGGGGGTGAACTCGAGCAGCTCACCGAGTTCGAACAACTGCGACTTTCCCGTGAAGGACAAGCCCGTGAAAAAGCCTTACAGGAGGTCAGAAGGCAGCGGAAGCAAAGGCGGGAACGCGCCAGAGCTCTAAGCTTCCTGGACACCTCTGAAGAAGGGGAACCAACTTCTCTGGACAACTGCCTACCTTGGGAACAATACTGTCGCTCCTCTGACGCCTTTGTGACACATCTGGCTCTTCTGGACTCTGTTGTCTCGTCACGCGAGTTACGACTGCTGGTACTTTTCAGTGGTACAGGTAGTGTGGAGAGAAGTTTCCTGTCATGTTATCCGAAGAGCACCGTGGTCACCGTAGATCATGATCCTCGCTGGCAACCTACCTACGCGGAGAAGGTACAAGACTGGGACTTCAAGCGTTACGCTCCTGGTTACTTTGACGTCATCTGGGCTAGCCCACCGTGCACAGAATATAGTCAGGCCAAGACCACTGGGGTGCGACAACTGCGACAGGCTGATGCCTGTGTACGCCGTACGCTCCAAATTCTCAATTTTCTCAAACCCAAGCATTGGTTTATGGAGAATCCGATGGGCAGGTTTCCCTTTGCGCTGCGATTTCGACCCGTAGTTCGCAGTTTACCTACTCCGTTATATTGTTCTTACTGTATGTATGGCACTGGCTACCGCAAGCCTACTTGCATCTGGACGCAGTCGCCTCCTCCGGTGGACCTGCGGTACTGTACGATGGATACTCCTTGCCTTCACCAACAGACTTTGGGATCACATCCGGAAACTGCTCAACTGGGGCCTCATCCTGGGCAACAAGGAGCGGGAGTCTCCGCTGCTGTATACCCTCTGCCCTCTGGATTGCTTCGTCAACTCTTCGAGCATCTGTTCGATCAGAAAAACATATCACGCATACATACGCATGGCTGATCTGTGTCTGGATCTTAGCTGCTGTACAACTGACCCTGATTTATCATCTCTTTGTACTAACAAGCTAAGAGGGGAGGAGTTGTGCCAGGGAACACTGGCCATGTCAAGCCGTTCGATTGGTATATTGTATTTCTACCCAATGGGGCAGTGCATTGGAAATAGGATCGAAAGGGGACTCCCGAGCCATTGACTGCGTACTTTGGGGAGCGAAAGCCTGGGCTCGATTATAGCTAGCAGCATATTATCGTCCATCCTTCTGGAGCGCTACGCCGTTGGGAGCGTAAGAGGGGCGGTGGCTGGTTTCTGGAAGACGCCACTCGAGCGAAGGAGCCTGTAGCGCCATTTTCATTACCGCTCAGTAATGCGTTCTGGAAGCAGGCGAGTGTGACTGACGAGTATAAGTATCGCGGGATTCCATACACTGGGCGTAAGAGTGCGACGCCTACGAACAGTGACGATTCGGGTGCAGGTGCTGTGACCTGGAGTAAGGAGAAGCTGCCAGATTCGGATGACAATGATGACGCGGGTGTCACGGACAGTAAGCATGACATGGATACTGCCAGTCCGAAATGGGTGTATGACTCGCCTGAATACGATGACACTGAGGATGACGTCAGCGAGTTCGATGACTTGGTAGCTGACGATGCTGAGGAACAGGCTGAAGCTCGAAGGTTGAAGAGACTGGGACTGCAGCTGATCATGGATGATACGGGTGAACTTATCTGGGTGCCAAAGGGCACCTCCCCGACCTCACCCGTTCAGCCAGAGGATCAGCCTATCACCGAGCAGAAGTCTGAGGCCATATCTGATGATGCTCCAGCCCCTGTGGTAGAGACTGCTCGAGTACAACCGAAGGACCCATCTGGGCCAGATACTGGATTGACTTCAATGAGTGGAGATACTGCTGGGGTGGCCGAAGTGACGAAGAGGCAACCCAGGAAATATCCTGCCTGTTGGACAGCTGAGCACATAGCTTATTTGGAATGTACTCGAGGTAGTGACAGTGATGATGAAGAAGTGCAGGACGTGGCTCCTCGTAGGAAGAAGGCAAAGGCCAACAAGGGACAATGAAACCAACTGTCTTGATTAGGATTGTCCAAATGTGCAGATTCTCTGATTAGGATTTGTATAGGTGGCAGATGATGATATGCCAGCCGACATGGGACAGATCGATCAGAGATCTGAAATGCGCGCCTTGAAAGTATAAGACATGAATTTTTGCCCAGTGGAGGCTGTTCTAGCTTAAAGCAATTATTTGGAGGAGCTGTTGCTCAACCTGTTAAATTACTGGTCAATCTTTCCTGCCATAAAGATATTGCAATTGCTTAATTGTAGCCTTGTTCAAAGACTATAAAGGTCAGAGGTAAGTAATTTGGCCTGGTTCCAAATCATAAGGAGCAGAGGTAAAGTCATCAGGGTAACATGAAATAGGTAGAGATTGACAAGCCTAGTACCTTAAGCATCAAACCGCGACCTCGCGCAAGGGCGCATTTATTTGGTTGTCCCATCCCATTTTGGCGCCACCCTCGGGGTTTGACACGGAAAATGCTGGTTTGATGACCCGCTGCGCTTAGGCGCTTCGTCCTCAATGCACAGAGCGCCTGCCCACGAGCGCTAAACCCTTGGATCCCCGAACAACCCCAATACGAAATATTGTTACCGCCACTGTGGCTTGCAGTGGAGTGTACATCTCTGTATTGGTACATACAGGCGGTAAAATTTTTGACTCGCTCTCCCGAAGAGAGCTGGAGCGGAACGAAACGAGCAGAGGAGATTTTGGCGATCGAGAGTTCCGGATCGAAGTCGATCGATCAGATGCCCGGATCGCCTCAAAGCTCTCGACCGTGATGAATTGAGCCCTCACGCACGCATATATGGCACTATTATTATTATTATTATTATTATTATCATTATTCTTTTTCTACTTATTGTGTTGCCTGTTTTTGCCCCCTAAACCGGCTTACGTAAATATACTGAAATCACCATTATCATCTATTAAGAGTCATGTTTCAATTAGACGTTGTTAATTACTACGAATTAAGGTACGATGGTTGCACGACCTACAACTCCGATCAACTCATGCTTTTACCACCCGCTGCCAATTTATACGATGGAGTCATAATTCCACCGTCTGGAAATTCAATTGGAACAACGATAGGCGTAGTCATGGCTTGGTTATCGGCATATCCTATTCACGAAGAGCCCTGGTTCGCCGGACATCTGCTGTAACATCAACCTCATGGTGCCCGTGCGCTGAATCACTGCTGGATCGATGACTTTTCTGCTGGTTTAATACTGGATAGTCGCTCAGCTAATTGACTTGATCCTAACGATCTGGATTGGAGTCATTTCGATTAGGGAGGCCCTTGACTGAATTTGATGTGTGGCTTCCAAAGCTCAATCGATATGGGGCTTTGGAACTCGAACCTAATTCGAATACAGGCCCACTATCTACCAAACGAATTCGGTTGTAACGATCATAATTGGCTATTTGGATTACCGAACAATTCAACCCGATGTCATGCCTTACCCAACACTGTACCATCTCAGTTCTGCAAGTGTGGGAACCGATAGGTTGGGAAATGCGACCGTTACACACGCTGGCGCACTCTAGTCATGCATCAGCAAGCGTGCAAGGAACCCACATTCGATTACGCGCCACTCTCTCAGATTGGCTGCTGCTGACTGTTTCCCTGACAAGATTCGGGTGATCCACCCTTGCCCCACTTCGACAAATCTAGCCGCACGGGTTGCGCCATTACTGTATCGAGGTTGGAAAGGGCAGAGTGGTTATTGTCACAAACCCGACAGAACCCGACGACATCTCACGAAGGTGACCCACCCAAGCTCTGCAACCACCAAATCTAAGAGTCTGGAGAGGCCAATAAAATGCATCCAGGCATCACTACCACTAACAAATCCATGGGACATAAAGATAATTAATCTTGCTGACAGGTTTTAATACTAATCAGGAACTCAAAATATATAATATATCATTCGATACAAGAGAATACTACCACCAAATGAAGTATGATAGCGCAATGTATTTCTCAGCAGATGTCACCCGCACACCCAGTTCATGCTTGCCAGCAGAGAATCCAGCTGTAACCTGAGCAAACATGACCCCGGTATTCGATATGAGATACTTGTCATAATAAAAATCAGTTTCAAAAATCAGTACCGCGTGTGAACATTTAACCTACCTTATAGCAAGGGTCTTCAAACACTGATACGGTCGCTGGTGTTCCATCCACAGTCACCTGTGGCCTCCATTTGAGCGCCCTCAATCATGCAAGACGAAGAGGGGAAATCACACAACGGGTGGCAAAAACAAAACAAAGCAAAAGTGCGAAACGATTGGAGTGAGCACAGGCAGGTGAGATAACTGCAGGCGCACCTGTGCATCTGTATGTAACGAACCATATCGCTCTGGACATTTGTCGCACTGAACCGTGCAAACAAGAAGGTATCTGCGCGTGCGCTCAAGACATCCAAATCATACAATGCCGAACAGTCAATATAGAAGGCATCAATAACACCACAGCGCCCTGCGCTCCCCATGGATAACACTGCAGCACCCTCCGCTCCCCATGGATAACACCGCAGTACCCTCCGCTCCCCATGGATAACACCGCAGCACAGCACCCTCCGCTCCCCATGGATAACACCGCAGCACCCTCCGCTCTCCATGGATTACACCGCAGCGCCCTCCACTCCGCTTGGATCGGGGACATTACCCCCGAGATGATGTCACAGTAAAGCTGAGCTTAAGCTCATTACTTTCCTTCACGCCAAAGACACCATTCTTCTTGTCCGCGTATCCCAAACCTGAATTTTGGCAACCACAACACTGTGATGTATGAGCCACTTTTGTTTTGACCAGTTGCACCAATGCACTCGTTCTGCTCCACTACAAGCAGTGGGCTGGGCCAGGAGCACACGACTGACCAGGAAGCCCTATGTCCGGGTCATCGCCAGCCCACTCATGATGACTGAGTGACCTGGCATCATGGATGACGAAAGCACAGAGAATTGATCTCCCTCGGTTATTCCTCTTTCATCTGTTCTGGACTCTGACCCCGGCGCTTTGTGCGGTGTTCTTTAGGTCGCATTTATCACAGCGGGCTCGATGTAGGATGTCCTGATAGTCTGTACAAGATCCGGACAACACCATTGTTATGCATGGCGCACCTACCCCCTCTGACGGCGAAACAGCGAAGACAATCACGAGGGCATGCTCTGCTACATTGTAACCCTCTCAGCACGTATGCATCTACGTTTGACGGCTCCAATGAAACAAGGAATATTGATGGGCAGTTACCCGCATTAACTTCCTTCTCTACAGCGTGGCGAGTAGTTGGAAAAAGGCCGACAGGCCACTTGCCCTCTTTTGCGGCTTGGATAAGAGACTCCTGTTCATCAAGCCGAATACACCCTCGTAGCCCCCCTTCTTAGCCCGGGATGTGAATGGGCATCAAAACTTTTCATGTCCATATCGCGTAGAACGGAGGGGCCACAGGCTGGAATATGTGGTGCCATATGTCGCAAGAAGCGGCGGTGCAAGGGACGAGGCATACGCACAAGAATATACCAGGGTGGCAATGTGACATGTGCCGCTGGCTGCGAGAGATGGCAGGGAGGGGGGGAGGGGGGGCGATGCACGGGATGGAGGCCAACCTCCGTGACGCCGGAAATGCTTCCGCACTTAGATGCGGCCCCCTCCACGCAGAACTCGCGCATGTCCGCCAGAGGCGCAGACCCGGGGGCCATCATCACTGCGAACCCGTGCACCGCTTTGGCCGTTTCGTCCCCTGCGGCGATCGGAGGGGCGTCTGCCTGCAACCCTCTCCCTCCCGAGCAATATTGGACCCATTGCTTTGCTGAGGGCGGTGAGCGGAGCGCGCAGGCGAGCATGCGACGCGTGCGCCATAACAATCGTTTTGTCTGACAATGGACTGGAAGCGCTAGGTCAGAGTCGGCAGCAACATGCGGGTTCAACCCGTGTGAAATACACTCCAAGCACAGAGCAGAGGCAGCGACGCCGTTGGCATGACACACGTCCACGCTCAGAGCAGAGGCAGCGACGCCGTTGGCATGACACACGTCCACGCTCAGAGCAGAGGCAGCGACGCCGTTGGCATGACACGTGTCCACGCTCAGAGCAGAGGCAGCGACGCCGTTGGCATGCCACGCGTCCACGCTCAGAGCAGAGGCAGCGACGCCGTTGGCATGCCACGCGTCCACGCTCAGAGCAGAGGCAGCGACGCCGTTGGCATGCCACGCGTCCACGCTCAGAGCAGAGGCAGCGACGCCGTCGGATCATACACGAGGTCTCCTCGAGCAGGGCTGGACTGATCGGGATGTGATTGCAGGATACGTGCGCACATCTTTAGGGCCGCGGGGCCAGCTCCCGGGTTCTGGTAAGGGGCCTAACCAGAGGGCCGGTAGGCGCAGCTGCCGGCATGGCCACTGCTGGACTAGGAGTGGGTACCGCCACGATGTTTGCTTCACCAACCTCGGTGGGGGAGGTGAAGGCCTCGGTGGGGGAGGTGAAGGCCTCGGTGGGGGAGGTGAGGGGAGGCCTCAGGTGGGCCTCGGTGGGGGGAGGTGAAGAGGCCTCGGTGGGGGAGGTGAAGGCCTCGGTGGGGGAGGTCGTGGTCTTTGGGCTCTCTGCTGGGGTCCTAGCGACCGCCCTTTGCACTTCATTTTTGGCGGACTCATCAACATCCTCGTAGGTGGTGTTTGTCACAGTCGTGATCATTATGGTTGTGTCAGTTCCTGAGCTTATAACCTGTCCCTCCCATGTTGGCCCAGACAGCTCAGGTCCTCACTCCTCGCTCCACCCCCCAACTTGGACCCCTGCAGACATGTGCAGTCCCAGGCCCTCCGTCCATGGGCGCCTCAGGCACGGCTCGGGCTTCACAGCTCACCGCCCTCGGGGCTGGTGGCGCCCACAAGGGGCTGTGGCGCGCGCACCTTGGTTTCCGTGATTCTAGTTGCACTGGAGACCTGGCGGCCGTGGAGTAGCAGCTTCGCTGTTTCTGATGCCGCCGCCGCTGAAGCTCCCTTCACATCAAGAGTGACCTCTCTGCATCACCCGGCAAATCCCGGAGGCGTTGGCGTAAGCGGCTTCTCGCCTGAGCATTCTGTGTGCAAAGGCTGAATCGCAGCCGAATGGGAGCTGCGAGTGCCCTCATCGAGGGCGTGCGCAAGGCCGTCGTCACGTCCCCTGTTTTAGGGGTCAGGCGTATATGTATTCAAAACTGTACGTAGTGCTTACAAGTATGCAAATACGTTACGCATGCAGGCTCACGTAGCGCCCTACATACGTTACGCATGCAGGTTCACGTAGTGCCGACGAGGCGTGCAAGCTCCCATTATGCTGGGAGTTCCGAGACGGCCGCCTTGAGCAGAGAGGCGCAGCGCCGCTCGGGGTCCGGCCCAAGTACCACTAGTGAGGCGGAGAAAGAGTGGAGAGGCTCACTCAGCACTCTCCAGGAGTCCACGGCTGTGATGTGCTTTAGAGGACGGGGAGGAGGTCTGCCGCCCAACCACCAACAATGCACCTTATCAGTCACACGCAATTCAGCATCCGGATCTCCCAACCCCACCCCCTAGTCGACTCGCCTCGATAACAAGAAAGACCCACAATTTATCGTAGACACCCCCCACCCCCTAGGACCCCTTCTGCGAGATGGAGCTAGATCAAAGCGCTCCACTTGAATCGACCAGCTCTGCTGTGTTTGACCGTGATGTCGGAACAGCTTCGTGAAGTTCCGCAACAGCACAAGCACACCACGCAGCGCGGACGTAGCAAGGGGCTCGCGGAGTGCCCGATGTTGCTGTGTACGCCCGAACATGTTATCATCACCGTTTATGTTACCTTCCTCCGGGAAGTTGACTGGACCCAAAGCGACGCGCCGGGGACACTCGCGCGACATGGGCCCTGGCGAGCGTTCACAGGCGGGCGCGTCCGCTTTGAATTGTTTGGCAAATGACGGTCAAGCTGGGGAACTGCAGTGGTTTCGAAATTGGCGCAGATCAAACTGAGCCCTGAATGACAACTTAAAGGGCTCGCGTTAGCTCGTAGGATGCAACGGCAGTTATCCGACTGTCAAGTGCGCAAAAGAGACCGTGAACCGTCAGATGCCTCAGCTCTGTTCTTTGGTTTCCGGATGCACGCAGCTCAGAGACACCACTGTTCCCACTGCACGCAACCCTGAGATGCGGATTGTTTAGATCGTACGGACAAGCGTTGTCAAGTTGCACGGGTAGAGAGACTTAGCCTCATACGTTGCGCAACACCTTTTCTAAGCTCTATGGCGTGCCTTTGCCAAGTCATACTGCAGTCAAATTTGACATTTGAAGTCCGCGATGATCAGCATGGAAGGTGGAAGACATCCCTCGCGGGATAATTCCGAGGTTCAAGACATCCCTCGCGGGATAATTCCGAGGTTCAAGACATCCCTCGCGGGATAATTCCGAGGTTCAAGACATCCCTCGCGGGATGATTCCGATGTTCAAGACATCCATCGCGGGATAATTACGAGGTTCAAGACATCCCTCGCGGGATAATTCCGAGGTTCAAGACATCCCTCGCGGGATGATTCCGATGTTCAAGACATCCATCGCGGGATAATTCCGAGGTTCAAGACATCCCTCGCGGGATGATTCCGAGGTTCAAGACATCCCTCGCGGGATGATTCCGAGGTTCAAGACATCCCTCGCGGGATAATTCCGAGGTTCAAGACATCCCTCGCGGGATAATTCCGAGGTTCAAGACATCCCTCGCGGGATAATTCCGAGGTTCAAGACATCGCTC
>LGRX02012133.1:0-29492 GCA_001247695.2 Cymbomonas tetramitiformis
CAACCGCTCGCCATGCTTCGCCTTCCCTACAACCGCTCGTCATGCTTCGCCTTCCCTACAACCGCTCGTCATTCGCTGCCTACCCTACACCCGCTCGTCATCCTCCTCGTGCTTTGTATAACTCATCATCCTCTGGTCACATAACAAGCTCTGCTCCATGTTCTACAAATAGAGTGGCTACCCATTGTTTTGTACTTTCACAGGTACTGCTGATAATCCTCCACCCACACAACAGAGTTGCTACTCCAAGCACAATCCATATTTTCGTAACCCAAACAATCCAATTGTCCGAAGATCCCTTCTTCGCATCAACGCCCCAAATGCTGGAATCTCGGCACTTCTCGTCGGGTTTAACCTGCTTCACACTGAGCAGCATGTTGGCTCTCCTCTATGCTGCCAGAAAATACGCCTTGCGTCCTAGGCCAGGCAGTCGGCGCAGAGCACGCACCTCACTGCCTTCATCTAACCGCACAGAGACAACAGCATCCCAGCTACAAAGTGGGATGTCATTTCCATCCACCAATTGCACCTCGACATCAAGTGTCTGCATCCACCCCTCCCCCCCGCCCTCAAGGCCAACATCTGCCAAGGGCCTGTGTATACTAAAACCTCACTCTTTATCGCTTACAACCACCAGACATGTCGACACATGTTAGGATTGCCTGCAAACCCGAACAGCTCTCGAGATCTATAGCAGACTCCTCTGTGTGTGTGTCATAGCTATCTACCACGGCCATCTCAAAGTAAAACAAACCCAGAGCTGCCAAAGCCTTCTATCAGCACCCCATGCCCCTACTTCCACTACGGCTTCCTATAGACAGGCCCATGGCCCCCCTCCATCACAACCTCCTTTCAACGCCCCCAGGGCCCTAGCCCTCCGCAAATGCCCCTTGCCAGTGCCCAAAGGCCTCCTTTCGGCCGTGGTTTCTCGGCACCCCGTGGCCAGTGCAGGCAACGCAGTCGGCACTGCAAGGAGAGTGGTTTCTCGGCACCCCGTGGCCAGTGCAGGCAACGCAGTCGGCACTGCAAGGAGAGTGGCTTCTCGGCACCCCGTGGCCAGTGCAGGCAACGCAGTCGGCACTGCAAGGAGAGTGGCTTCACGGCACCCCGTGGCCAGTGCAGGCAACGCAGTCGCCACTGCAAGGAGAGAGCTGTCACCGAAGTATCCGAATGGCTGTTGATGGTGATGTTCTGAATGTTGCGCTCCCCGGAGGTGGCGTTAATCACTACCATTTTATGTGCCGCTCCAAGTGATACAATGCCATCCTCCCGCTTGCAATTAATACCATCGTCTGCAGTCAACGGGCTCTGCCCGATGTTGTGTCACACCCCCACGCCCCAACCAACGTAGATTACCACAAATTGTTGTGCGATCGGGGTTACCCCGGCCACCACACAGGAGCATGATTCAAGCACGTGAGTCGCAAGCAGGGATGTGCGGTCAGGGTCAGGTCTACCTTGACATAGGCGCATGATTCGCAATCGATATTCGATGTCGTCCAGAACACTGCCTCAGAGTTGGGGGCATAATTCTCAATGAAATCCAGATCAGCAAGAGAGCAGTTACCGGTCTCCGTAAATAGCACAGAGCCGAGGTTTGAAGCCTGAATCATCACATGACCCCCCCTGTTATCAAAGCCTATCCGAAGCCCGCCCTTTACCAGTATATCGTTTCTGTATTCCCAACAGAGGTCTTTTTAAAGACAAGACTTTCCAGCAATCCTGTTTTGAAGTGACGCGATCATGGACAGCGGTGTGCCCCCTACTGGTGCGAGTTACAGTGGATCCGCAGGGAGAGCAAGGCCGCATGGGAGGTCGCCATGCAGTTCAAGGTGAGGGAAGAGCTGCCCGGGGAGACCCCGCCAATCCAGCCGTGCCACGGGTGACGCACATAGTTTTCCCCAAATGAGTTGTTGAACATTTGCAGGGAGGAGTTCTGGAGGATGGCAATGGCGCCCCCATCGCCGGCAGAATTCGCGTTGAAAATGCAATGGCTGGCATTCATGGAAGCGCCTTCCGAGAGGAACACCGCCCCACCCGTGGCTGGCCATATCTCCGCCCCACTTCCCCTTGCATCATGGCTGCCCACTGTTGCTGGGGTCAGATTTGGGTCACAGCATATATCCACAGCATTCAATCAGGAGAAAGATGCCAGGAGGACAAAATCAAACAGTACTGCAAGTGGGCAATATATTTTAGCAATTTGAAATATCAATTGCTCAAGTACTCTCATTAGCTGTTGTCACATCGGCTGGTTGGGCGTGCTCGTCTTTCAGGTGACTGGCCTACCCTAGCGGGCAGGTGTGTCTTGCGAGTCGACTGCTCTGGTTCCAAGCTTCGGGCGACGAAACCCGGCTCCAAAGAACATCAGTCTAACGGCCCTTAGCGGTCTAGCAAGTCTCCAGACTCATCAGCTAGCTACCCGTGGTCTCGGACAAGCTGCTCCCCGGCTCCGAAGAGGCTTCGCAGCTTGTCAGCCCTACCCAGCTCTTACACATGGGAAAAGCCAGTCACAAGCGAAGCACGGACACCCAACTCCCACCGAGGGGTATAAAGTAAGGGGCCTAACCGCCACAGCACCCGGCCCCACAGAGGGGAGAGCTGGCCTCTGCAATCCCCCTAAAAGCAAGGAACACGCATCCAATGCACCTCCCAAACACCACGATGCTGCGCCAACGTTTTCCAGACACCATGGCGCGTCTCTCACAAAAAGGAACTACCGGCCCCGTACTGGGTCACCCGGAGCGCCGGAACGGCGAGTGCCCCATCAGCAGCGCCGCCACCAACCCGTGCACATCCTTGCCATCGGTGCACACCTCAGCGTCAGTGCACAAAGCACAACTGAGGCAGATCCCACCGTCGGCGCACTCACACAATTGGTGCACAACGCACAACTGGTGCACCCCTCATCCTCGTGCAGAACTCAGGGCTGGTGCACAAAGTACAACTAGTGCACCCCTCACCGTCGGTGCTTATTTATGGATCATGGCGCAGCCAGATTTGCATACAATCTGCAAAACCAGGATGTGATTTCAGAGGCGGCTGGTAGCATCTCATGGCATAGAAAATGAATTGCAAACCCCATTGCTGGACAATTACAGAAGGGCATTTGGGTATTTCCGTGGTGAGGCCATGGCGCACCACCATAGGAGCAGGAGCTATCGCCGTCAATGCTGTTTCCTACCATCTCCGTGTGCTCAATCTGAACTGTCCCAGTGCCCACCATGCAAATGCCGCCCCCATACTTTGTCGCCATGTTCTCTATGAGGTACACCTGCATTCCTCCACCAGCTCTACCCACCTCGCTAGTATCAGTTAAGGAGAGCGTCCTCTTGCTTCCTTAAGAAAGCCTGCCCTGTCGTTGGCACACGTTTTCGTTGTGACCTGTACAATGCATGACATACTGAACTACTTGTTCGTTCATGCAGGATGTTTTGCGCCTCTAAGGAGCCGAGGCAGAAGGGCTGACAGTCGGAGAGTCCATGTAGATAGCTTTGCAGGAGTAGAAGGTCATGCAAGAAAACTGAATGTCCAGCAGCACGATAAGAATCCAGAGGGCATATGGAAGCCTCTCGCTCTGGGCAGCAGTGGCAGAAGGGCTTAATTACAAGCAGCAATGGCCAGTGATTGGAGAAACCAAAGGGGATGCTTCAGACTCCTAGCAGCAAAAGTGAAAGTGCCGGCGGTGGGAGAGGCCATGTAGCATGCCTTATGCTCCATGCAATGGGGGCGACAAAAGCACCGGCAGTGGCAGAGGGCATGCAGGAACCTGTGTGCACTAATTTTACAGCGCAGAAATCAGTAGGTTATTTTACGTGTAAGTCACAAACCGTCAGATCGTCGCCAGTGGGACATGTCCGACAGAATTTGAACATTGTAGCAGTCACTGTTTAGTTTCCACACGCGCTGATCAGTTCCCGCCCAAAGCGGTTACGAGGATGGAGCAGCCAGGATAAGGCGGTGGTTTCGGAGTTTCGGGTTTCACGTTGCTAGTCTTGACCCCGAAAGCAACTGCTTTCACTCCTTGTTTCTGAAAAATCTCAGGTGTTGAAAAAGTTCGCTATCAGGTGCTGAATAAGCAAAACTGATCTGTTAAAATTTACAAGCAGCAGTCGACGCACACTCAGATGGCAGACAAGGCTGGCAGTGGAGAGGAACATGCAGGATTTTTCGCACCCTGTGCTCATGACTTCACAGAAGTGTAATTACTGAGTGGGGTATGTAGCATGGCTTTATATTAGGTAATTGCAGGCCTACCGGTTAGGCTCAGGGTTTAGCCTTCCTATGGCCTAGATCTACCTCTAAAGGCCTGGAATCCTAACTGAAGACTTCTACGCCATAGATCAAATCATCAAATCAGTAGCGCCTGCACTTGACACGGAAAGGGCCGCAGGAACGCGGGCATTGCGCGGCCCAAGTCCGCAGTTCAAAAGCTAAACTCCTTGCTAAGAGTTGTCATATTTTAGGGTCACAGGTGCTGAACAGCGTCAGCTGTTTTTTCTTTCACAAAGCGGTTTTGAGTTTTTTTCATTATTTGCAAAAATGCGTGTTTCTGTTTTAAACAAGCCTCAAAAGCTTAATCCTTTCCTTCTCCTCGACAGGCCGACTCCATCAACTACTTTCCCCACTACATGGACCTCACATGGCGTGCCACCTGGACAGCCTCATCAGTTTCTGTGGGACCAAATCGCCCCACAAGAACGGCGGTGGCACAATCAGAAGCCGCAGGCGCGCAGGTGTGCAAGCTCGCCGGCGAACCGCAAGGGTAAGCCGAGGCCCCACACACACCTACTTCGTGGAGACTCCGAGGGAGCTGGCGAGCAGGGCGGGCCTGGACCCGCCGAGGAACTCCGGGCACTGTTTTCGGTGAGGGGGAGCCACCACGGCAGCATAGCTGCAGGTTGCGGACAGGCTAAGCCAAGCACATGGCGACTGGGCGAGCAACTGCTACAAGCAGTGTTGCAACACGGGCGGACAGCAGAGGGTCATTCTACCCTCAGCAATGGCAACAACGGTCACAGCAGCATCGGAGGCCTTCGCCGGGACGGGGTGTGGCCCATCTGCTCAGCCTTGGGCCCTTTTGAACGGTTGGGTGATAGAGTACTAGGCACGGTCGATCTCAAAAAAAGAGATCTCCCCTAGGCCATCTGACCGTAAGATCATGTGCGCGACAGTGCTTTTCTTTTTGCGTCCCAACATGCCATGCCATAACGCGCGGGTGGCGTCGCGGTAAATGTACGCGAATGCAGTGGCACTGTCATCGTTAGCGTATGGCGATCGTGAGATCGAGAATTCGTCTGCATCGCCCGTTGGGATTCGAGCTTTGCTGCTGCTGCTGCTGATTGACTAAGTAAGGTAAGGTAAGGTAATATGACTAAGACCTAGATTATAAAGGTCAGAGGTATTGACCACTCCTGCTACCAGGAGATGTGTGGGGGCGTATAAGCTGCTAGCCTCTTTGGAGCCGGAGGCAGCTTGCGCAAGACCTGGATCCTACGCGAGAGCCTACTCAGCTAGCCTCAGTGAAGGCCCAAGGGCCCCAGTCTCTTGCAGGGCCTAGCGAGAATCTCTAGCGACCCTGCCTGCTAGCCGAGCCAGTCGCCAAGAGACTAGCACACCACTCAACCGATGTGACAACAACAGCAAACACTGCATTAAACACTATATATTTTGCTTAATAAAATATACAACACTGCTTTGCCATACACCCTGTTGTTACCCACATCGGATGCATTCGTGAGGGCTCATGAATGCAAGTCCCTTTGTGCTTTGTGGATGAAGACTCGTGGAAGTCTTCTAAGTTCCATTGATGATGATCCCGAAGTGCCATCTTGTTGCTCAACGTTGAGGTTATCTCTTGGGAGACTTCCTCGTCGCTTTCTTCGACATCGGAGGTCTCAGATGGGACGTGGACAGCTTTCCCCTTCTTCTTGGCGTCACGAGCTTTGCGCTTCTCAAGGGTGTGATGGCCACAAAATTGGACGCCGTCACCGCCAGCCACCTTTCGTGTGCAACGACGTTTGTCCCCATTTTTATCAATAACAAATTGGCAAAACCCGTCGCACGTGCCAGAAACAGTTACGCCCATTGACATATTCGACATATTTACAACAGTTTTATTTAACAGACTTGGCCTTGTTACGCGAGTCCTGGCGCACCCCCTTAACAGAACGGCGATTTTCTTTAACGCCTCTAAGAGAAAAAATCGATCGATCGAAATGTTCTCGATAATGAATTATCTCGATCGAAATATTCTCGATAATGAATTATGTCGAACGAAAAGTTCTACAAGTAGAATCTATGCATTCCGAATCATCTGCATCAGGCCAAGTCTGTTAAATAAAACTGCTGTAAATATGTCGAATATGTCAATGGGCGTAACTGTTTCTGGCACGTACGACGGGTTTTGCCAATTTGTTATTGATAAAAATGGGGACAAACGTCGTTGCACACGAAAGGTGGCTGGCGGTGACGGCGTCCAATTTTGTGGCCACCACACCCTTGAGAAGCGCAAAGCTCGTGACGCCAAGAAGAAGGGGAAAGTTGTCCACGTCCCATCTGAGACCTCCGATGTCGAAGCAAGCGACGAGGAAGTCTCCCAAGAGATAACCTCAACGTTGAACAACAAGATGGCACTTCGGGATGCAGTAGGCACCTACCTTTGTCCTATCCTGCACCCACAGGCCTGAACTTAGCCAAAGCAATAGTTATTATTACGCACTGTGTGAAGGAAGGCAGCATCATTGCTCATTGGAGAGTGCTTCAACCCTTTAACCTGCATTCGCCTTTCCGCAATGCATTCGATAATAGGAGCATCGTGGATCTGTGCGGGCAGTGCGTGCAGAAGGCAATAGATGCAAGGGAAGAGGACACCTTCTGTATGCAGATCGGGAGGGGGGGCGCTCCTTCGGATCACGGCGGCCTTGCACGAGGGTGAATGTGAGGGGGCTCCTTCGGATCACGGCGGCCTTGCAGGGTGAATGTGAGTGGGGGGCTCCTTCGGATCACGGCGTCCTTGCGCGAGGTGAATGTGAGGGGAGGGCGCCCCGGATCATGGCTGCCTTGCACGAGGTGAATGTGAGGGGCGCCTTCGGATCACGGCGGCGGGTGAATGTGAGGGGGGGGCGCTCCTTCGGATCACGGCGGCCTTGCACGAGGGTGAATGTGAGGGAGGGCGCTCCTTCGGATCACGGCGGCCTTGCACGAGGGTGAATGTGAGGAGGCCGGGCAGCCCGCTGCCGGACGAAGGTCCCCTTTTGGGTAGCACAGTCGGAGAGGTGATGATAGCTGCCGGACGAAGGTCCCCTTTTGGGTAGCACAGTCGAAGAGGTGATGATAGCTGCCGGACGAAGGTCCCCTTTTGGGTAGCACAGTCGGAGAGGTGATGATAGCTGCCGGAGAAAGTCCAACCGCGGAGAACCTGACGTGAGCGGCGTGGTACACCGATGATGCAATGGCCGCGCAGAAGTCCTTCAGCGAGTTGGATTATGAAGCTAGCGTGACCAAGGTAAAGTGGGAGGGCGCTCACTTCGACGTGCTGACAGGGGTAAAGCCACCAGCAGACCCACTTGGTTAGGTTCCACAGGTCATGTTGGACCTACGCGGCCGCTAGTGGCACAGTCACTGTTCACAAAGTCCAACAAGAATGAGCATCTGAAGCTTTTAGATGAGGCGGGGTGGCCGCTAGTGGCACGGTCACTGTTCACAAAGTCCGACACAAATGAGCATCTGAAGCTTTTAGATGAGGCGGGTGGCCGCTAGTGGCACGGTCGCTGTTCACAAAGTCCGACACAAATGAACATCTGAAGCTTTTAGATGAGGCGGGGTGGCCGCTAGTGGCACGGTCAATGTTCACAAAGTCCGACAAGAATGAACATCTGAAGCTTTTAGATGAGGCGGGGTGGCCGCTAGTGGCACGGTCACTGTTCAGAAAGTCCGACACAAATGAACATCTGAAGCTTTTAGATGAGGCGGGGTGGCCGCTAGTGGACAGCGTGCCCGGAGGCAAAAGAAGAAACTGAGTGCGGTCAAAAAGTGGGTGGCTGCGCTGCAGACGGTGGCAGTCGCAGTCGGTGCACGATAGGGCACTGACTCTGTTGTGGTCTTCAGGAGGCTGGGCACGGGAACACTGTTGCTGCAGGAGCATGCGCTGATGGACGAGGATGGCCTGATGGTGGTCCTGGCCCGGGAGAAGGACAGGAAACACCAGGCGCTAAAGTCGAGGCTGGCCATCCCCTGTCGGGGGTGGTACGGCTGCAGGAGTTCCTGGAGAAGTCTATGTCTCCCCCTCTTGCTGTGTCAACACAGGAGCAACTTCCTCAGGAGATCCTGAAGGAGCAACGGCAAGTCTTTGGAACATGGCTTAATCGACTGCTCAGCTGCCATTCACCGAGTGTGAAAAAATCAGCAGCATCGGAGCCTGAGAGCTCACCGGAGAGCCCTTGCAGGAATGTAGGAGAAATGTGTGCTATATTTCTCCCTCAGAGGGCAACCTGTTTCCTCAGAGGCTGGCGTCTCTGACTTCGAGGAGCTCTCAGTTGTGTGACTTGCACAACAACAAGACGTACCATGCTCTTGTTGAGACATCCAACTCGTCCATGAAGTACGAGTGCATGGCTCTGAGCCCGGCTTTGGCTTTACCTCAAAGACGCCATCAGCTACAGGAATGACAGTCTAAGCGCAGCTGAGGACGGTGAAGTGAACTTCCAGGAGCTACAGGGGAGCTCAACGAACTTATGAACTTTACGCACGGTGTGCACGCGATGCAATGCTGTGCAACTGGTGTATGATGCTAGAGTTACATGGACAGCTGGCATCGGACTCTTCTTCTTCTGCTCGCGGAGGCGCAGACACCCCGCGGGCCAAGCTGTCTTTGCTGGAAGACCATGTCTACAAAGCAGCGGACAGTGTCATGGCGGATGGGGTGTTGCAACAGTGGTTGGACAAATTCGACAAGCCGCGCGGCAAGGACGACTGCGGAGAAGGCTGCAAGCTCTGAACACAAGGAAGACAGACGTCCAGGACGTTCGAGGAAGACTCAGGTTAAGATGGAGATGCTGAAGAAGCTGAGGAACGGGGGACCTGGTGCTTTAGCTTTGACCTCTCGGACGGCTTTCATTCACTGGGAATCGACCACGACTTTCTATGCAGCTCGAGCTGCAGGGGGAGTTGTTCCGGTGCGCAGCCGGTGCCGTTTGGATGGAACGATTCCCCCTTTTTTTTGCAAGTTTGTGAATCATACCTAGAGTTTATGCAAACCTTGTTATTCAGCGAAGCAGGGCCAGAAGGCGGTACTAAGAAGAAGAAGAAAATCACCTGGCTGATTCTAATTTGCACTGGAAGTTTGTCCCCCGCATTCGTCTCAGCAGCTACTGCCACCGTCAGAGCACCCCCGCATCCATCCATGCGGATGTAGATGCCACCACCAACTAACCCGGTGTCGCTATCCATCAAGGAGGTGCTGCTGGTCCCGATTATCTGCTCCCTCTTCCCATAGCCCACCGGATGTGTGCAGGTCAGTCACGATGCTCAGGGGCAGCACAGCTGGGAGCCCGCAGGTGCAAGGAAGCCGGGGCAGATGGGTCACGTTGCTTAAGGATCTCACGCGGGGGCCGTGGTGCAAGTGCAGTGCAGTGCAGTACATGCTGCTCGGGGGCAGTCCAACCCGGGAAGTGGGCGCAGAATTGCCTGGCCAGGTACAATTCGATCATATTGCTAAGATGCAGCCCGGTCTCGAGCAATCGGGCATGGGGAAGCCAGACATGCAGTCCAGTCATCTAGCTCAAGGGGCTGCCCGGCCATGGCCGAAAAACACAGACCGACCAAAGTATGTCACTCTAAGCATGTTTACCCTAAAGACATGATTAGCCAGGGACGGTTGGGAGACAAGGGACGGGGGGGCAGAAGATGGCAGGTGGCGGGGATAGAGAGGATAGGCAGAGGGTAAGAGTGCGCACAAGGAATATACAACGAATATGGGGAAAACAAGAGGGCCAAAAGGGACAATGATGTACAAGGGGTGAGGGGGTCAGCGGGAAGGGGGTTGCAGGTTGGAACAGGAGGGTGGAAGATCGTGCAGGGGGTTGCCATATTTGACGTAAGGTTGGAACGTAGCACGTCCATGTAGCCCGCCTGGTCCGTTTCCAACAACAATCCTCCTCCTCGCCCGAGGCTACCTGGCCCATCCTCTCCCACGCCGACGCCTTCTGCAACTCCTTCTGATCCTTACCGACAGCAGCACTTCAGTAGCCAGCAGCTTGAAGCGCGCTTTTGCAACAGAAAACAATACTCTTGGAACAAGGCGTTAAACGATACGGGCATGGTATTTGACAGGGTCCTGACACGGGCACCCTCTGGTTAACGAGTATCATCATTCATTTCCTGCGCTTCAGATTCATTCACAGCTGAAGCATGCAATTACCACCGCCGATTTATTTTTCTCCCCAAAATGAGGGCAACGACTTGGCACCCAGGATGATGATAATAGCTAGATTCGCAGCTGAACAACACCACTTGACCATATGACGACTTTGTCTCATAGAACGCCCATTTGAAAAATATGCAGACTAAGAGGGGAATTCTGCGTGAACACTAGGCAGAGCCCTTTGGACCTCACCTTGCCATTCCAGTCAATCTTTAATTTGATGCATGGATTTTGGATAAGACACAGATTGTCACATGCCAGCTTAATGACGCCTAGAAAGCGGTGGACCGAATATGAGACCCCCATATGAGACCCCCGCACAATTCAATCCTGCATGAACGTCCGGTTGATTCTGGGGCAAATCCCGTGAGGTGTATTTCGAGGGTGGTCCGGGGGCGATTTCCCCAAAAATTTTACGTTCAGATTGGATCGATTGCGAAGATACTGTGAAAATACTGTTATGACACAATTATGAGACCCCCAGTCTAAATGAGACTTTCCGTACTGTAGAGCCTAAAAACGCACCAAAAGTGTACGGTATATGGAAAGTGTTACTTAGACTTGGGATCTCATGATCAATCGGGGTCTTGCAATACCTCCACCGCTTCCTTGAACTAATGTATTCACCAGCGTTTGTCTGAACCAAAAAAAGGCTTAAAACTGAATATCAAAATTTTCTCAGGAAATATCGTTGATGCTAGAAGTGCCTTCAACAGGAGAATCGTCAAGCAGCTCATGAGTATGATCCACATCTATATGTTCCCCGGAGTTTATTCTTGCCCACACGAAACACTACAAGCTGCATGGCGGAGTGATATTTTTTGTCATGGTCGCGGGGTGCAGATGCTTACTCTTTTGCAAAGAGACCTACATTCGAGGGTAAAATAACATTACACTTTAACATCCAGTACAACACGTGTGAGCTGAAGCAATTTTCTCGAACGCATCAGCTTCAAAGCATCAGCATCTCGAACAATCGACCCCTTATAATCACGCAAGCCCTCCAAACGTGAGTGTAAGCATGCAATAAGCCACCTATCCGAGATAGAAAAGACTGGTGCATATTTCAGTACAATTGATGTATGCTCAAAGAGGTACAATCAAAATCTCAAAATTTCAAAGACACTTGTGATAATACCTGAATGCTTTATGAATGCCCCCCCCCGCAAAAGCTTATCTACCCAATATGGTTGTGGTCAGAAGCATACTTGCTGGGCGGTGCATTTTGCATGTTTTGTATACTTGAGTTGTTACGATTGGTTCAGATTCCGAAGTCACATAAAAACTTGGCGGATTCAGATTACTTAATCACGCCGCAATACCGATTTAACTCGCATAACAGTACGATTATAACCATAGTCGAACCGTAGAATGGCACTCTGTCATTTGAATAGTGGGATACGTCTTTAACGATCTTGTGATTTTTTGCATGCTGCACGCATGCAACGGAGAGTGCACCTGTGCAGTAATTGTTAACCAGCACGGAGTCCACGATTTCCACGGCAGGCACGTGCTGCAGATATAATCCCCCGCCGGTTCCCGCAAAATTGGCCTCGATCAGCACACTTTCAAGTTCCAGCAGCACAGAAGTATTCCCTGTGCTCTCTGCTGACTCTGCTGCTGAAGGTGCGAGCATACTCAATGCCCCGCCTGTTGCCTGCACGTTCACGCCAGTGACACCCCCTCAGCCCCCTTGTTTCCAAGTGTGATGCGTCAGAGTCCATGCTGTGCCACCATCCTGGCAGCAGAAGGTGGGGACATCTGGACCCAATAAAGAAGCTGCAGAAGGAAGGGTCGAGGAGAAGCACACCGTTGCAGAGTTACCCATAAGAGTCGATTCCTTAATATGCAAGGCCACCATTCCCGTTGAATGGATAGCTCCGCCATCCTGTGTCGGGGAGGAAGGTCCCAAATGGCCCTTTCAATGGTCATTTCAATCCAGATGCGTGCCCAGCCCATCAATCCGTATCGGATGGGAGAGGGCACTCCCTTGTTTGGAGCCTATCTGGCTCAAGGCCAGCCAGGAAAGTCGAGTCAAGTGAAGAGCAGATAAGTACATCGATCCACTTTAAGTAAAGGCCAGTCTTGACGATGAGAGTTTGTAAAATTGCTCCATGGAGGAAGTGGACATGGCCTCGGACTACTCTAGGAAGATGGCCATATGATGTTTTGCAGTGGATGAAGCACTGCAAAGGACTTCACCCACTAAATATCACCCACAGAATTGGAACAAGATGCTCCAATGGCGAGATTGGGCTCAGAGATCACTGAAGGTGATGCCTGGAAACAAGTTGCAGGTAGCAATCTCCTGGCCACCAATCGTGTTTTAAAATCTTCATTCAAGTGCATTTTACATCCCCGCATCATATGCAGGCTCGCATATGCCTGAACAGCATGCTCTTCCACTACCTCGAGGCTACCACGAGCGAGCGCACTTTCCATGATGGCAGGCATCATAGTGGAGGGGAAGGGAGGCAGACTAAGATCACCTTTGCTTGGTTGCCTATGAAATATGTGTTGTTCAGGACGCAATGTGTTCCATCCAGCATGATAGCGCCTCCTTCTCCCTGCCCTTGCTCCGCCCGCCATTAACTCCCACCAGTGCCGTCATGAAATGGTTCTGCCGAGCAATCTGCTCCTGCTGCTGAACCAGCAGCTTCAGCATGTCCTGTTCGGTGAACTTCGGGACTCCCGGTTTGTCTTCGCCAGAATCCTCTGATTCGGCTTCGACTGTCACCGGCTGCTTTCCCTTGATATACTATACTTCTACTTCCTAAATACCCGGTTGGATCTAGGGAACTATTGAAAAGATTTTGCAATGTGCGCACACAGGAATTCCACTGTACAGAATTCCGTGAAGCGCTTTTGCAGAAATGTGAGAGAACAGAGCTGAATCTGTGTGTGTTGGGACTCCTACTTGTGCACGTGTCAAGATGTTGGCCATTCTGGTACGGTTCTAACCGACACTGTAACAGCCAGCGGCACAGGCCCAGGTCGATCGGCGGCATGTTGAAACCACTGAAATTCCGCGGGCTCCAATTTAAACATTTCCAACGCATTTCTTTCAAGAAGTAAATGACTGTAAAAGTCAATTTCAACCACCCTTTCTGAGCGATCCCTCCCCCCCCTCCCTGATTTGGGGTGCTATGGCCGATCGTTGGAAACTTTAGAATGCCACCTATTCGGGATTGCACATAAAAGTTGTGTGCAATCGATACCGTGCAAGGGCTCAGATATGCAACCATTGATGAGAACTTTACCCATGAAAATAAGGAGAAGGTGCAAGAGATAAAAAAAGCAAAGACTGCAACTGTCAACTTGAGCAGAAAATTTGGATTTCGATGCACATCGTATCACCACGAAAAAGGCCTGTGAAAAAAAGACAGCGCTCTTCATTCACAGTTCCCACTTCACCCGCAACCGACTGTTTTCTAAGATAAAACGCTATTCGCTTGATTAATGCTGTCCAGTGTGCCTTTCGGCAATGAGATGGACCGTCGAAAGGAAGGCTCATTTTCAATCTTGCATATGAGATAGCTTGAATGAGGACCAACGCTGGAACCAGCTAAGCTGCAAGCAAGTCTGGGCTCAAAGAGCTAGCAATTCTATAACCTGAAAGACATACAAATGCGCCAGGACACGTCATGAAAATGGGCACAATCAACCAACACTGCACTGGAGTGTTAAAATCTTGTCAAAGGCAAATATGGGACATTAGTCGAGGCTGAACCTGGGAAGCCACGTTGTAGTTGAGAGACGTGTTGCTGATGTGCATTATTGCACCTTTCGTTGTCACCGCTCCAGCTACCTGTCCGAGCAAAAGTTCGCTGCATCATGACTCCCATTGTTATAAGCTTACCACAGCACTGGCCACTGCAACAGGACGGTTGCAGACTTCCCATCATTGCTTCGCTGAACATCCTCAAGGGCCACAATTAAAGCAACGTGACTTCTGCAGACTTCCCTAGGTGCCATGCTGCATATTCCATAAGGAGGATTGCGAAACTAAGCAAATCGATTTGTTTGCGCACAGGTGCAGTGTTGTTGTTGATGATGCAATCCTGTATGTAGATGTCTCCATTGTCATTGCGTATCGAACCACCAGATCCCTTCAGCCACAGTTCAACACCATCCCCGGTAACCCATCCCAAATACTACTCAGTCCCTTAGCATCTCTCCACAATCACGTTGACGCACAGGTCAAGTTCCCATAAAAAGGGTATAAAGTGATGGCTTCATTTTTTAAATCTACTTTCGGACATTGTCTCACGTACGTAAGAATCCCTGAAAAGTCTGACGCATTTGTACTACAAAATGTTAAAAAATCAACGTTCGTTCAAACCTGTCTCATGAAGAATTCCCGATGCATACATAATAGAGATGCAAAATAGTGATAAGTAACAAGCAGTCAAAATAATTCTCAGCTGACATAAAGTTGACCGGCTCAAGCCCACGTTCGTATGCGATAATAAAACCAAACGAAACACTCAGTCCGCAACTGTGAGCTCCCCATCCAAGAAGCCCCAGCGCAATGGCCCAAGGGCCCCGCATCGCGGACCCAGCCTGTCCCATCACCGTCGAGCCACCCTCATTCTCCCATTTTGGACGCCCCTATCTCCAGTCCACACGCTGTAGAGCTTTCACGAGCCGGTACCAGAAGCTGAACGGGATCCTAGCCACCATCCTTTCAAAAGCATCGAACAGCCATCCTTTCAGGTAGCTTGGCCATCTGAGCTCCCTCAGGACATTCACAAACGCCGCCGCCTTAAGCAGGTCTGTGGAGCAGTTCTTTTCTATCCGGTAGAGAGCATTTACACTTCATACCATTTTCTGGGTCCTGCACAGTCTGAAGAAAAGGAGACAAACCGGGAAAAAATCGGTTGGCTTCCCTCCCACACTCCTGCCTCAATATTCTTGATAGTCATCCGGGCGTCTACACGGCATCTCCAACCGTCAGTCTCATCCCACAGAAAATCCAAGTCGGTCCTTTTAAAGTACGCTCCACCGTCACACCTTCCGGGTAGCAAGTGCCCATGTACTCTCGGAACACCTGCTTGAAAGTCCTTATACATTTCCACCGATCCGTATAATTCCTGGGCGTCAGTAGACAGCAGCCATCCATAATTCCCACTTCAAGATCCTAGTTTCTGCAAGCTTCCCATCCGCTCCAAGGGACTTCGCCCAATGCATCGCACCATACGCTAAAAGACAGTGTGCCGGTCCCGGGCTTGCACCTCCCCCAATCCTGATCGTGTTAGTCTTCACCAAGCATCTCGACACCATCACCTACCCAGTCTCCAAGATAAACTTCACCTCTGCCAGGATCTATGCCGCCGACATCCTCACTGCCACCCTCCATGGTGTGCCAGCCTCATACAATTTTACCCCCTTCCTGCCGGGGGTGTTTACTAGGTTACCCCGAGTTTCCTCCATTGCCAGAGCGATTCAGCAGCTTGCAATTCTTGGGTGTGTTTCATTTATCTACCTAATCACCTCTGTCCTGGCCGTCTAAATCTTCTCATAATTTCCACCATCCCGCTCCTCCTCCAGCCACCAGTAAGCCTGCTGGCAGACTCCAAAGCCAACTGCTACATTCCTATCCAGAACACCCCTTGCCAGTGCACTCATACCTCTGATCTATCATTCAATAGTTTGGAGGGATTCCCATGTCAGTTCCTGCCCCGTCGCCAACCGAATCTACTTTCTCCCCAGACTTCGCCAACGCCGCCACCAGCTCACCCCCCAGGTTTTGAAGAGCAGGTCCGCCGACGTCCCACCACGCGTCAAGCCGCGTTATACTTCAAAACCCATTTCTCCTTCACAAATCCCCGAAACTGTGGGCGGGTCTCTGCAGCCGTCTTCCAGCAAAACCCCATCCCCCACTTCTCATTGTTGTGAACGTCATCCTTGAGAGCATTGCCAAACGCGCGGCCCACTCTCGACAGACCCTGCTGGTTGACCGCCTTCAGCTTTGCAGCTGTTGTGTTCTGGATAAATAGGAGGCTCACATCAAACCTAGCCCCCGTTGAGCGATCCTCGAAGCCAAGCGCGCTTCAAGGTTTGAGGAAAGCAAACGTCCTTTTCCGCAGCACACAAATCAGTTCCACCCTCTTCCTGTCATCCCATTTCTTCCATGCTGTTTATCCACACTCATTGAAAAGTAGTGTGAGCTATAATTTCAGTTATTCGAAGGAAGCAGGGGCAGCCCAGGCCCCCCCATCGCCCGCAAAAAAACATTGCGGCTTTCGTTGCAACGGGAGGATAATGACCAGAGGTTGTCGGGAAGATCGTTCCGATCTGCTGTTTTCTGGTCCCTTGGTTCTGAGTTGGCATCTGGAGGTAGGCCCGCTTAGACTTTATAGGGGCCCGCCCCAGTGTTACACCAAATGCCCCTAAGCTGACCAGGCAGCCCGGTTATTGAGAATGACGTCTGTGGAGGATGGTTTTCGGCCCGATACCATCGCACCCGAGCTGAATACCATCCATGTCTGCTCCAGACCATCCGACCAAACTTTGACCGAAATTTACCAAGCCGCCCACCGTCCGATTTTCAAAATTATTTCAATGTTCTTGAGCTCTCGTCATTGAGCCTCCATTGGTCCGGGTCAGACAATTTGAATTTTATGTGGGACTGTCATAAAAAGCTGTTCTATACTGTGGACATGGATAGTATTCCATGTCCCGAAATGGATGGTTTCTCTTTTGCTCGAATCCTCATTTGCCAAAGGCAGGCACTGCAATACATTTCATTAAAATGATTTTGTAAAGTGTTTAAAATGCATTTTGTGCTTTTTACATGCTTTCTAAATTCATGTTTTTGATGATATGTCCAGACTGTCTGTGCACGTCACCAAAAGGAAAGAGTCCTCTGGGTCGGGAGCGGTGGGAAGAGCAAAAGGAACAGAGCTGAACAGGCGTGTCGCTTCGTGGCTACTTGTACATCCTGTTTGTGTCACGGAGCTACATGTGTCATTCGGCTCTACTGCAGCAGGAGTCACGGATTCTGAAAGTCTGAAACCACAAAAATTCTGTTGCACTCCAATTTGAACATTTCTCTTTTGCTCGAATCCTCATTTGCCATGAAACCAAAGATGAAACTGTGAGGCACACACAAGAAATCTGATCTCTGTCACTGTGACCATGTTAACCAAGCAAAGTAGTAGTCCATGTCTGTGTCCCTCAGCGCTGTCGGGTCGATGTAGTGTTGCACTGCCGAAGAGAACTGTGACCAGCCTCCCAGGAAGCACACTTTCTCCATTGTAACACCAACAGCTCGAGCACACGTCGTGGCACCCTTCCGGGTGCTGTGTGCAGAAAAGTGACCTCCTTCAGGAGGTCTGCAGTCCAACTCGCTGAGAGCTAGACCAATCCAGTCATTAGCCACGGAAGCCTTGAAGTTCTTCGGGTCCTCGGGTAGCAGCCAGTAGCTGTCAGGTTGAGTCTTCGCAGAAATGCTCCAAGCTGTGTCACGGTAGAACTCCCAGTGCTCGATCAGCTCCTTCAACAGAGCCACCCCCTTCCAGGGGATCGTAAGGCGTCGCTTCACTCGATGGTGTCGCCGACCCTTCTCCTTCAGCAGCACCACTGAGAACTCCTCGTCGCCACAATGAACGTGCTGCCGTGACAACGAGGTCCCCGTGTCCGGTCTGCCGAAGGTCACGAAGGCCACCACCACGTAGGTCAAGGCTCGCAGTAGCTTCAGCTCCTCAGGCGATCTCGGATTGAACTTCAGCGCTGCTTCGTGCACCCTTCGTACGTGTGCTGCTGGCAGCCACGTCCGCTGGGTCTCGATGTTCTCCTCCTGCTCGGCCAGCTCCGCCTGGATGGTAGCCATCCCCTTCCCAGCTCGGGTCACAGAGCGCCCCTTCGCCGGTCCAGGGTGACCAAGGTCCTCGTGGTAGTTGTTGATGGCGGACAGGTACGGCTGTAATGATGCCGACTGGATGTTCCCGTCCTCCAACAGAGAGGCGATGTACAGCAACACAGTCGCCTCCGACGCTGGCAGCCACGGCCGTTGGTCACGCTCACAAAATAAAATGAATCGCCGTGCCTTCGGTCCGTAGTTGTCCTTCGTCGTGTCCAGCAGTGCCTTTCTCTGCATCGACACCGCCAGTTCGGTGAGCCGGGAAGGTCCCAACTCACTCCTCCACCGCTCACAAAGTGAGCGCGTGAGGAAATTTTGAACAGCACCACCGCGCTTGTACTCTTCGTAGTTGCCTCCGCTGCTCCGCTCGGTGTTCTCGCCGTCCGCGTCTGCAGTCTCGTCCGTGCTGTGGATGATCTTGAAGTTCTCCTTGGACAAGTCTAGCGTCTCCTCGTCGCCGTCGTCGTACAGCACGTGCGCCTTTCCGTCCTCGTTGAACTCCTTCACCACACCCGGGTAGAAGCAGTCATCGTCCTCCCAGAACACCTCGATTTTTGTACCCACGGTCACCTTGCTTGCTGTCGTACTCGTAGCAGAGCTTCTTCGTACTTCAGCAGCGTAGTAACTCACGGGCGCGCCTCGATGAAGAACATCACAGCGTCCCATTTTGAGGGCCCGAGCAGCTCGGACCCTCCCAGCCTGCTCGGAGTGAACAGGTCCCTGCGCCGTGGCATGATCACCACCTCGGTGGCCAGGGCTTCCAGCTCCCTGAACCAGGACTGTCCCGGCCAGTACGGAGCCACCACCGTAGCAGCGGCCCCCTCCTCCCGCAGCTTGTGCGCCACCTCGTCCAGCAGCGCCCACGGGGGGTTCACCCAATTGTTCTCCCCCCGCCAGTCGTACGTCAGAGAGTCCACACCTTCGCACTTCGGGTCTTTCCACGCAGCGTAGTACCGAGGAAGCTGCGCGGAGATCTCGGAAGCGAACCGGTCGACTGTGTAGGGCCCCCACTGCTTGTTGGCCCACACGAACCAGTCTCGATTCAGCCTCCAGTCGTCCAAGTCCTCGCAACGCGAAAGGTTGTCGGCCCACACGTTGGCCTCGCTGCGGATGTACCGAGCCTGCAACTCGATGTCGTGCAGATCCAGTAGCAGCCAGAGTCTCCTCATTCTCCTCATCAGGTCCGGGTTTCTGGAGGTGAAGTGTGACAGCATCGCCACCACCGCCTGGTTGTCGCAGTAGAGTCGTACGACCTTGCCCTCCAGCTCCTGCAAGAACGCCTGTACGGTCTTGTACACGGCCTCCAGTTCTAGGTGCGTAATGTGCCAGCAGCGCATCTCGTCTGGCCAGAAACCTCGCGCGGGGAACTTCAGGTTCAGCACTCCTCCCCACGCCGTCATCGAAGAGTCCGTGTGCACCTTCGCTCTCGTCGGGGATCTCCAGATTTTGCGTCCGTTCCACCTGCTCATCACAGGCAGCCTGGACCACCATTCTAAGTCCCCCCGAGCTGAACGTGAGATTTTTACCTTTGCTCCCCAGCTGCGTTTCTCCGCCAGCACGAAGTAGAGCTCCCGTAGGTAGAGCCGCGCCGCTGGTACTGCCAGGTACACGGATTGGCAGAGTCCCGTGAAGGACGCCAGTCTCCTGGCAGGAATCCACCTCCGATTTCTCGCTGCATCGCACAGGATCTCCTTCGCCTTCGCGTGGATTTTGTGCACCCGTCGTTCTGTCACACGGAATTGTCCCAGCTTCAGGTCCACCTCCAGCCCGAGGTGCTCCACCACCTGCGTTGGCTCCCAGTGGCCCTTCTTCTCGTTCCGCCGTAGGCCAAGTCGATGAAGCACCAGTTGAACTTTTTCTCGACGCAGAAAGCCTTCTCGCTGAGAGTCGACCAGCACCAGAAAATCGTCCATGTACGGCAGCACTCGCATTCCGCTGTGACGGTTCGCGTCCCCGCCAGCACCACCGGTCCTGCGACGGACTGACCATCGCTGTCGTACTGCGGAACCGTCCCGCAGTCTTTTGATTTCTCTGCGATCCTCCGCCGCCTGTGGCGAACGCAAAGCTTCCACCATCACGCGTACGAACTTGCAGAAAACTCTCGGAGAGTCGCTCCATCCGAACGGCATCGCTGAACATTGAAGCAGGTCCCCTTGCAGGTCGAACTGCATGAACTTCTGGAAGTCCGGGTGGATTCCCAGCGCGTGAAAACCGTCCTGGAGGTCGAAGCTGAAGCACCAGTCGCCCGGTTTCGCCAGTCTCCTTAGTTTCTTCAGCGTCTCCATCTTCACACGATTTTTCACACACCACTGGTTCAGCCATCGGAAGTCCACCACCAGTCTCCACTTGTTCGTACCCGGTTTCGGCACCAAAAAGGCGCGCGAAACGTGAGATCTTCTCGTCGCTCTCGTCCAGGCCCCGTTCTCTAGCAGCCTCTCCTTCTCCGCGTCCAGCCACACCTGCTGCTGCCGCGTAGCATCCCTCAGTGACACCCCGTGGTCGAACGGAGGTGGAGGCCCGCGCTTCCACCTCAACTTCACCCCGTGAGTAATCCATTGCATCACCTCGGAACTGGCGCCCGCCGCGCGCCATGCTCCCCTCCGCTGTCTCACCTGCTGCTGCAAGGTGAGTTTCCCCCGTCCAGCGCCCGGAGAGGGCTGTTGCGCTGGAGGGGGTGGCGGCACGCACATCACGCATCGGCCGCGGGCTTTCCGCCCCGGCCTTTTCCGCCGCCTTTGTCGGTAGGCTGCTTAGTACCGTCCTTCTCCTTGTTCTTGCGCTCCTTCCAGCGCTCACGGTCCCGTGGATCTTTTACAACCCGCGTTTCCGCGTTGGCCGCGTTCTTGGACGCAATGTTCAGCACTGCTCTGCCGCGGTTCTTGTCGAAGTCGTTCAGCCATTGCTGCAACACCTCGTCCGCCACCACGCCGTCCGCTGCCTGGTAGACCCTGTCCTCCACGAACTGCAGCTTCGCGCGTAGAGCCTCTTGTCCTCCCCGCTGTGAAGAACCCGGCTCCTGCTCCAGCTGCCCGCGCAGTTCCAGCATCGTCCACCGGTTACACAGTAAAGCGTACACTCCGTGGACAGAGTTGGAAACCTCGTGGCAGTGTTTCAGTAAGTCTCTCAGTGACAATCCTGAGTCCTCATGTTCGTCCAACGTCTGGTTGCACGCGGTCACCACGTCGTGCAAGTAGGACAGCGCTGGAGCCAGCACCATGCACTCGTACTTCATGGAAGAGTTGGACTTCTTGGAGAGCGAGTCGTACGTCTTGTTGCCGTGTAGGTCGTACAACTGCGGCATCCTCGTTGCCAGTGTCGCCGGACGCGTTGGGAACGGGTTGATGGAGGCTGCTGGCACGTAGTCCAGCTTCTTCCTTCTCTCCAGAAGTTGCTCGGCGGTCTTGGCTGCGGATTCCGGGTCAGAAGTCCCAGGCTTCGCTGCCACCTTCGCCTCCAGCTCAACGTTGATTTGTGCTAGACGTTGATGATCGGCACGCAGCAGTCGATGATCTTCTGCCTGCTGCCTCTGCATCTCAAGCAGCTCACTCTGCTGCTTTTGCATCGTCAAAATTTGTTGTAACAGCACGTCCTGAGTGGACGGTGCTGCCGGGGAAGGGGAAGTCTGCCCGATGTCAGGCTTCGCCGGGAGGGGAGGGAAATCCTCGTCCTGAGTGGACGTTGCTGCCTTGCTCTTCGAAGATCCAGCCATTCTCTCTCCCTCAGAGGAGTAACAGTGAAGTCAAATCGTACTGTCGTAGTCGCTGTGAAGCCGTCGTTTGAAGTCGTAACGCCGTCCCCGCGACTTCACTGTCAGATCTCCTGTCGTCGTTCGATCGCCGTCGTACAACCAAGTGGTCTAGTCACTACCTACTCTACTGTTTTACCGGTGAAACAGGTGAAGAAAATTTACAAAATCGGATTTGCAGTGTGCCTCACAGAGTACCGTAGGTACCCGTGAAGTTCCTGTTTGCAAGAGCAAAAGGAACAGAGCTGAACAGGCGTGTCGCTTCGTGGCTACTTGTACATCCTGTTTGTGTCACGGAGCTACATGTGTCATTCGGCTCTACTGCAGCAGGAGTCACGGATTCTGAAAGTCTGAAACCACAAAAATTCTGTTGCACTCCAATTTGAACATATCACCCGACATGAGGGCATTCCATCCATGTCCGAGACGTTATTCTCAATAACCGTACTGCCTGGACCTGATCGGGCCCATGGCGCCAATCGGGGAGCCGTGCAAACTGCCGGAGCGTGGTTTGCAGAAGTGCCAACACCGATCGCAGTTATTCAACAACCAGTTGTCTCACTTCAAGCACACTCGTCGTCGATGAAGCGAGACTTCAAGCACAACTCGTCGATCCCCCGGCGCCTTCGCATGCAGCCCCTCCTACTAACCACGCAGGAAGCGGGCACAACGCTCCTTAATGAACTGGGCCACACCCTGCTTCACCCCCTGCTGGACCGGCTGAAGAACCAGGCGCGGGAGCAAAAAAACAGCTTGTAGGCCTCGACGTCCTCTGTGTCTACCAGCATCCTCCGAAGCGCGACCATCACACACTCGGTGAACAGTCCCCACAACTTCTTCGGCACCATCAGGGGAGGGAAGTCGCTGACAGCACACTCATCGACACTCAATCCTTGCAGCCATGTCCACCCCGCCTCTCCCTGCCCCTCCGGGTCCCCCACCAAGCCCGCGACCCCGTGCCGCCCCTGTGCCTGCCCCTCCGCCCGTGGATTGCTCCGACCCCCACTGCCGCCTCCCATCTGAGCCGGTGCAAAACGCTGAGCATAGCTAGCCAGACAGCCCCCACCTCGCCCCTGGTGCTGGCGCAATCCAGTCTCCGAAAGGATATGCCCACAACTCTGCTCAGGGCACCGCGTTAGCCTCGTCGCAGACAGCAGAAGCCCGGGGGCCATCATGGCCGCTCCCAGGTGTGTGTGCTTCTCCTTGGACCAGCTCCTTTGGCACACTGTAGCCGCAGAAGACCGGCTGCACTATGTACCCACGCCAGGGATCAAAGGATTCAGCACATACTTCGGGACACTTATCCGGATTCTCCGGAGCTCGCCAGTGAAGAATGGGACCCCCTAAGCCTAACTGAGCCGTGTGCCAGACAAATAGGTGCACTCAGCTCCCGACAAATAGCGAATGAGTACTGGAAACGTGTGTGCATTTTGTTGTTAACATTGGATAATGTACCTTTGCCTGGTTGTTGGCCAAGGTAGATCCAATAACGGTGAGATCGGTCGTGTCAGAAAGATAAAAAGCACCTCCATCTCCATCCTGAAATCAGGGCCATTGTCACGCCCTTCCTCTTAGCTGGCCGAAGGCTGGAATTATCCCTCACTCTCAGCCACCAAATGTCCATCGCCACCCCGTTCCTTATAGCCGCTCATATGCCCATGGTTCCCCCCTTCCTCTTAGTCGTGCAAATAGTAACTGCCGTCTCCTCCCTCACAATTACCAAGGCGGATTCAGCGGTAGGCTGTTGTTGCCTAACCGGCACATCAGGTCAATGCACTTGTAATTGGAGTACGCATGATTTGTGACGCTGGACGCAGACATTGATTTCGCATGCCTCCTGCTGAGCTCCAAAGAAGGCATATGCGTGAGGCACTACCACACCTGACAGGAGATCCTCAGGTGTACACGAATTGTGGCGGGCTTTTGAGAGGGGGGAGGCGGCGGACCATGAGGTAATTCTCGGTAAAAATGCAGCTGGTCACCAGTGCAGTGCGGTGGTCAGTCGCGGCCACAAAGTAAAACGCCCCAATCTATGCACAATTCCAAGAATCACTCCATCAGCAGCTTCCTGGCAATGCAATGTCTGCTCCTATGTTTAGGGACAGAGGTCGGATGTAAACCAGGAAAAGTCCAGGAAAGGCCTTGGGAAACACCGAAAAGCCCAGAATAGCACATGGGTGCGCACCACCACGCCTGAGTTTTGATGGACCAAGGAGTCCTTGATCACAATGTCCAGCCCAGCATGCACATACGCCACGGCGGCATTCTGCAACACCACCCCACTTCAGCCAAGCACCTCAGAAGTGCCAGTCAGAACAGATTATGCCGTCCCTCTCCTTGCCCACCCCACGCACCTAAGGAGCATCGGGCAGGTCAAGAAGCGCCACCCTCTTTGCCTCACCCAGGCCCCTCAGGGGCATCCCAAGCAGCACACCGCTCACCTCGCACAAGCAGCGCAAGTGCTGGACAAGCGGAAGCTCTCGCAAGACCAGGCGTTGGGGCAGGCAGGGAGCAGGGGGATGGCTCTGAACGTAGGCTTGGTGGTGGAGAAATGGCTCAGGCAGCTCGAGGGGTAGAGGTGGCCCGGCTTCAGAGACACAACATCAGTGCGCAGGCAGTGCAGTCGCAGAGGCACTCAGATGGCCCAGTGAGGCTTCGGGGGTCCCATTCTCCACTAGTGAGCTCAGAAAATCCGGATAAGTTCCTGAAGTGTGTGCACCAAAGTACCTCATGAGCACTGAGCAGGTATGAACACATTGCCGCCCTCTTTGCCACGCCAGAGTTAAAAACACACTCAACCCCTCAGGTCACCATCGCAGCTCAAAGGCGCCAAGCAGGCTGAGAAATGCCACCATCTTCTTCACAAGCACACCCAAATTTCCAGGCTAGTTAAGAAACACAGCAAGCCCTTGCCACACCCAAGCAAAACAGCAGCAACGGGAATGTGGGATACGGCACCCTTTTTGTAGGTTGACGAATCCAACCCCAGTCACATCCAAACGCGTCAGACACTCCAGGGCAGGCGCTGCAGAAGCACTGAGGCACTCGAACACGAGGCTGGAGGCCTGTGGCTGGGGCAATTTATACAGCGCACCTTCGTTGCGTGATTACCAACAGCAATGCAGCCCTCGAGTTTTATGGACCAGCTCTGAGTGGCTGCAAAGTAGCTATAAATAGCACCTCCCTATAATATGCAGCCCCGAAACCTCAGAAACCCAATTCTAACTTCCAGCATCTACACAGCCTCCATGCAAATTGCCACTTACCACTCCGCGTGCCTCAGGGGCTCCATTACTGACCCACCATAAACGCCATCTACATATCAGCCTCCCCCACATGACTCGATCTACATATCAGGCCCCCCCACATGACTCGATCTATCTGTGTTCCACTGAGAATACCCCCTCCTTGCAGAGTGCCGGCCATCCATCCCCCAGCCTTGGAGGCTGCATCTAAATTCCACCCTCAGCATCACCTCCCTACAGAGTGTCAGCTTACCCCCTATGTCTCCAGATTTCTTTGCAGCACTCTCCACCGGAATTGGTATATTCAAAGTAAGGTCTGAAAGAACAGAGCTGCAGAGTCTTTGGACAGCACTCTTTCATGCGAACTCTCTATGATTTTGATCGAGGGAAAGAAGTTTGCGCTCGGTTTAACGGTCCAGGACACAAAGCTCAACATAGCAATTTTGAATTGTTCTCTATTACTCAGCAATCCATCCGATGTCAATACATTGCTATCTGAAAAAAGGAGAACCCTTTCCATAAGAGTACGGTTATGAGACACAGGAAAGGTCGTTATTCCACTATTATAACAAAGCAAATGCATAGTTCTAACAAAAACAGGGAAGCGTACAAGAGGGGTGACATAGCGTGATCGAGGTAGGCGCGGAGGGAAGGGAAGGGGGAAGCAGGGGTGCACGTAAGTGGCACTGTTATTAGTCAGGTTCGAGTTCTGAATGGATATGCTGCTCCCAACTGTGGAGGCGGCTGTCTGGTAGATACCTCCTCCGGCCTGACATCCCAAGGCACCTCCCGCTCACCCCTCATGCTCAGCCCTCCACACCTCCTCCGGCCTGACATCCCAAGCGTCCCCCCCTCACCACTCAAAACGCAATCTCCCCTCTTCCGTCTTCCTCATCGCCACCCTTGGGCACACAAAAGCTAAACCCCAACCCCTCATGCTCAGCCCTCCCCGAGAGCAAAACGCAATCTCCCCTCTTCCCTCCTCCTCACGTATTAGCTCTAGAATTACTACGGCTATCCGAGTAGTAGGTACCATCAAATAAACTATAACTGATTTAATGAGCCATTCGCAGTTTCACAGTATAATCAGCTTATACTTAGACATGCATGGCTTAATCTTTGAGACAAGCATATGACTATCGCCACCCTTGGGCACACAAAAGCTAAACCCCAACTCCTCGTGCTGACGCACCTCAAGGCATTGCAAAGCCACCCTATACCCGTCCTAATCATCTCCCTCAAGGCACCAAAAAAATCTCCCCCATACACCTCTCACTCAGCTCCCAGTGGCCGGGCACCTTAAAGCCAACTCCCTTATTCCTCATGCTTAGCCCCAAAGGGCGCACTAGAGCCCGAAACATAAACCCTCCTGCTTAAAGCCCTTATCGCCCCAAAGTAACCTGCCTTACCCCTCCTGCACAGTCCTCACGAGGTATTCCAAAGCCCTTCCATCCCCAAACCCTCCTGCTCAGGCCACCAGCAGGTCACTCCACATTGCTTACTCTTCCAGCACAAAACCCCCAAGGCACCCAAAAGTTTCCTCCATCCACCTCCTGATTAGCTCCTGCTGGCCTGATACCCCGAAATCCCCCCGCATTCATCTCCTGTTCAACCCCAGCAAGGCACCTCAAAGCCTCAACATATCCAACCTGCTCAGCCGCCCGATGGCACCCTGAAGTCCCCATCCCCCAGCTGCTCCGAGGTCTGGAGTTTTTCTACAGTGAGGCAACTTAGTTGATCAGAGAGTGCAGTGCAAGAGCTGATCAGTCTCGATTTGATCACCTTCAGTAATCAGACCACCTAATCCCGTGAGGGATCAGTTGGATCCACTCTATGATATCAGTGCAATCTGCTTTCAAACTTTGCACATGAGAGGCATTGCTGGCATTTTAAGCTTGCGTTTCCATAACATTCAGCTTATTTGGGTTTTCATCGTCGGAACAATCCATCACCCTCAATCCACTATTGCCTTTTGTGATCTGAGTCACATGTCCTTTTATTTTTTAAGGTGACCTTCATTGTCTTAAGGTTTGAGGAGTTCTTACTGGCTACTGTCATTACTGGGTCGATTCAAAGGTGCTACGTATCAATCTTGGTCGAAATTGAGCTGCCATTCTACACTCATTGTTTTGTCCTTTCAGGCTGCTTGCAACATGTAGCATGGTCTGCATTTTGGAGTTAGATCTCACAAAGATGATGATGATAGCAACTGTGCTTCATCTTTGGATGGAAGAGTTGCACCAGGGCTACAGATGCAAGCAATAGGCTTACAAGGGAGGTCGGGGTGGGAACGTTACAAAATGGGCAGTGTTTGACACAAAACTGCTCGAGCTGATATTTAGCCCGCCCCCGGTTTTGATGTACAGCGCTCCACCATACTGATCACACAAAGGTTCCGCCATCCTTCCCCACAAGTTATAGAGGGTCAGCATCGACAACAGGATCTCCTATTGCCCATCACTTTCCTCCGGTTCACAGCAGAACATAAATAACTTGAGTAATGCGCTTGGGTATCACGGACGGTGCAAGCTGCAGCGAATCGTTCATATCCTAGGCACGTGACACCTACGCAGGGTTTAGAAGGTTAAATTGGAGAGACAGCGGTGGTACATTTCCTGTGTTGTTAACCAATACGCAACGTATAATTTCCACTGCTGTTGGATTCTCTGACTGGACGACGCCTCCTTTCTGCACAGGTCAAAGACAACCCTTCACCGCAGCGTCAGCGTGTGCCACAGGCACTCCACAATAGTGCCAGGGAGTACAAGCGGATCGAGGGCCCTGGAAGAAGTTCAGAGAGTGCGCTCCATTGACTCCGTTCCCATCCACTTTTTGTGCTGAGGCCATTCAATCCCCTGTGAGCCCCTCCAATCCTGCGTTAAAACCCTCGGATCCTGCGTCGAGCCCATTGAATCTTGCTGTGAACTGATTCAAACTTGCGGTAAACCCCTCGGATCCTGCGTCGAGCCCATTGAATCTTGCGGTGAGCTGATTCAAACTTGCGGTAAAACCCTCGGATCCTGTAGTGAGCCCATCACTAAAGCTTATTCAACCTTGCAGCAAGCCTGTTGTATCCTGCAGCGAGTGCAGCAGGGAAGGAGGCCCCTAAAACATGTGGATGAAGGAGACTGATGATTGGTAATTGATCAGCTCACCTCTACTGCTTGGCAATTCATGATGCTGCTGTCATGTATTGCCAAGGAGTGGCTTTTATAATGTGAGAACACTCCACCGTTCTGCACAGGCCACCCCTTTTCATCCCTCTTGTAGCCCAACTTGTTTGAGTGCCCATTTTTCTATACACTGTCCAATGAAATCCAATTCCAGGGCTAACGCCCCAAAAGGTGCATGCACAGGAGGAAAAGAATGGGAAAGGAAGGACTGCAGCAGGAACAGGAAGACAGGCACTGGAAATAATATGGTTTCAAAATTTATTGCTGGTCGCTTGATTTAGGGTTTAGGGAAATTAGGAATGATTGCTGCCATGCATTGCCAAGAAGTAGCTTCGATAGTTCACACTACCATTGTGCGCAGGCTCACCCTAACCCTGGTTATGCATGAACCTATTCATGCATCCATTGCTGCTACATTGTACCAACCAGCAAAACGCAATTGACTGCGAGGTCAGCCCCAAAAGTAGGCACTCCTGGACTTTGAGGCTGAAACCGAAACGCATATGCGGAGGGGAAAGTACTGAGGCAAGAACTAAGGAGGCGCACCTCAGCACTGTTGCCATTAACTGTCATGTTTGTAGCGTGCACGAAGCCCGTGTGATAGGAAAACTCGATCACTGCACCATACTGGGCCCAAGGGACAGCGCCGCCGACGAAAAAGAGAAGGAACCAGTAAGGGAGGGCTTAAGGTGTCAAGTCGTGTAGGCAGGGAAAAAAACAAGCAAATTGATTACATACGGCCAGCCAGACAAGCAAAGCAATCAACGCGAGATCAGAAGGCTCCATAAAAATTCAAACATTGATAGCACGAAGCCGCGAGGCCAGCCGCACCATCTATGCGACTTGATAGCACGATGCCACGAGCCCAGCCGCACCATCTATGCGACTGGATAGGGCCAGCTCCTGGCCAACCCGCACCATCTATGCGACTTGATAGGATGAAGCCACGAGCCCAGCCGCACCATCTATGCGACTTGATAGGACGAAGCCACGAGGCCAGCCGCACCATCTATGCGACTGGATAGGACGAAGCCACGAGGCC
>LGRX02012134.1:0-20267 GCA_001247695.2 Cymbomonas tetramitiformis
CAGCGCAGACTTCACGCGGTCGAGCTACGCTGCCCTTCATCCAGTGCAGACTCCACGCGGGTGAGCTACGCTGCGCTTCATCCAGTGCAGACGTCACGCGGTCGAGCTACGCTGCGCTTCATCCAGTGCAGACTCCACGCGGTCGAGCTACGCTGCCCTTCAACCAGTGCAGACTTCACGCTGGGTCGAAGCTACGCTGCGTCTATCCAGTGCGTGACTTCGCGCCGGTCGAGCTACGCTGCCCTTCATCCAGTGCGTGACTTACACGGTCGAAGCTACGCTGCGCTTCATCCAGTGCGGACTTCACGCGGTTGAGCTTACGCCTCGCCCTTCATCCAGTGCAGACTCACGCTGGGTCGAGCTACGCTGCGCTTCATCCAGTGCAGACTTCACGCGGCGCCTGGGCTACGCTGCGCTTCATCCAGTGCAGACTTCACGCGTCGGTGCTACGCTCGTTCCTTCATCCAGTGTAGACTTTTTACGCGTCGAAGCTACGCTTGCCCTTCAACCGTGCGGACTTCACGCTGGTCGAGCTACGCCGTCTTTCATCCAGTGCAGACTTCACGCTGGTCGAAGTTACGATGCGCCAAGCTTCATCCAGTAGACTTCCATGGGTCGCTACGCTTGCCCTTCATCCAGTGCGGACTTCACGCGGTCGAGCTACGCTGCCCTTCATCCAGTGCAGACTTCACGCGGGTGAGCACATGTCTCTCTTCATCCAGTGCAGACCACGTCGAGCTACGCTGCCCTTCATCCAGTGCGGCTTCACGCCGTCGAGCTACGCTGCCTCTTCATCCAGTGCGGACTTCACGCTGTCGAGCTACGCTGCGCTCATCCAGTGCAGACTTCACGCGGTCGAGCTACGCTGCCCTTCATCCGGTGCGGACTTCACGCGGTCGAGCTACGCTGCCCTTCATCCAGTGCGGACTTCACGCGGTCGAGCTACGCTGCGCTTCATCACAGACCCCACTTTCTGGGCCCGGCGATAAGAGGTCATCCCACTCCGCCAAGATATCCTGGACGCTCAGGTGCTGCTTGGCTGGGCCCGCCTGCGCCCACGGGTGCCCCTCCAGACCGAGCCTCGATTGTACCCTCTCCTTGATCCCCCGCCATCCACAGATGCTCCGCCTTCTGCCGCACACCCTCTATGCTCTCCAAAAACCTCGATGCCATCCTTCCTGCCTCGCCTGCCCCACTGGAAGCCTCACCAGACTGCTTATGTTGCGTTCCCCCAGACCCTTGCGTCCCGCCACCATGCCCCTCCTGCATGGTATAGTCCATCTCCTCGATCGCGTCCTCCCACGCTCTGTCCATCAACACCAACCTCCCCCCCCTCTCGTCAAGCGGCCTCCCCCCGATCCAGGTCCGGGCCCATGCCTCTTCTCACACGTCCTCCACCAGCCCAACACCACCCACCTCCGGCTGGGCATCGCCCCACAGTCCGTCTGATGAATAGCCCTGCGACCCCTCGTGCAAGCGCGAAAGAGAGCAACCGGATCCACCTCTCCTTCCTTCCCACAGGACTCCCATGCGCTGCCTCTCCGTTCCCGTCCTCGCCTCCAATGCCATCCACCTCTCCTCTCCCACATTCTCCTCCATGTATCGCCGCTCCCTGAAGCGCCGCTGTGTCTTCTGTAGGAATCCATATGCCCCAGGCCCTAGCCCCCCAAACACCCCCACACTGAAAGGCGCCAAGTGGTGCGGGCACACATCCCTGTACGTCACCACCTTGGCCTCCTTCACCTTCCTTGCCGCCGCCCCGGGGGATATCATGGGAACTCCCAGGTGTGCATCCGACATCGGCTGCGCTGTGGCCACATCAAACAGCACATGCTGACCTGCCTCCTCCGCATCTAGCACTATCACGCCCAGGCAATGGTTCCGTGAATAGGTCAGGTGGCCCGTGAAATCATCGTGCAAGGCGGACGCCAACAGAAAAGCAGACTTGGCCACCTCGAATAGCACCCTCTGCAGTTTGTGGTGAATGAAAGAGTACCAGTTTCCTCCACCGGCCCCCACTCTCCCCTTGCATGCCGACAAGTGTGTCCCAGTGGGATCCAGCTCTCCCCCACAATCGGGGCACTCCCCAACCTGACCAAGGATGGCTTTGCATGAAGAATGTGCCGGAGGGCCACCCGGTATTTTGCCGAACTGAACTCCGAGGCTGGGCAGCACGAAATATCCCTCAAGACTGCCGGCTCGATGCTGTTGTAGGTCACCGAGAAGAGCCAGGGGAGCCGAGACGCCCCCACGTGCCCAGCCAGCCAAAGCCAATCCGCAGAGTGGAGGACAGCAGCATAGACCCATTGGGCATGCTTTTGAGACCTGCTGTAATCACTCAACTTCTTGGCGTCGTCCGCCTTCGGCACTTGCGGTGGCAAATGCTCATTTGCTCCCCTTGCCTCCTCAACCACCCCCATCGCCTCCGACACCTTCTGCATGGCCGCTTGCAAAGAATTGATATATGGCAAGTCGCTCTCAGTCCCAAGGTCCTCGGCACATCCCTGTCACCGTCGGAAATTGCCCCCGCATGTCCTCCCAGACTTGCGCAAACCCAGCCAGCCATGCCGCGCTGCTCACCCTTGCCGTCTTGTTCAAGCTCATCCCATGTGTGAGGGTGGCAAACTCGCAGGAATGCCAGGCCAAACCACTGCCAAGCAGCAGATCGCGCAATGCCTCCTGCATCCTCCTGTCATGCTCATCCGATGCCTCCTGCTTCATCTCTGACGGCACACCTCGCAGCCAGAACCCCAGCCTTAGGTGGGCACAGAAGCGAAGCAAAAGCCCTTGGGCCTGCGCGTGCTCGAGCTTGCTCAAGAAGTCGATGAAATCCAGATCCCCACCCGCGCCTGGCATCCCATCTGCGAAGCAGTTGGCATCCCCCGCTGGCGAGAAAGCCGCCGACTTCATCGGCTGAACGTCAAGGCCAATCGCCGCTGCCTGCTCCATATAAGTGCCATACGCGAGCCCCGCGACAATCGGAGGACCCATAAAGAAAGCGTCATCCAAGTAGGCAGAGATGACCACACTAGGATGTCTCTCCTGGAACCGCTCCAGCACTGTCTGCAGTGGGGCGGCCAGGTAAAGCGGCCCCAGGGGGTCCCCCTCTGCTGTGTGTCGTATCGTCGTATCGTCGAATGTCTTCTCATCCAGCTCGAGCGCCTGCTCCTGAAGCTCCCGCCGGCGATCCTCTCCCACATCCTGCCTCCTACCCGTCCCAGCAGGGTGTAGCCGCTCCAGCTTCAGCAGCGTCTCCTCCGTTGCCGGCGCCAGCTTGGCCAATTCCAGCCTTTTCGCTGCCTTTCCCAGCTACCTCGGCTCCACCAACCGCACCGCATCTCAGAGCACCTGTTCCTCATCCGCCTCGGCCACAGCTCGTCGATCCCCCGGTGTCTCCGCATACAGCCCCTCCCACTTACCACGCAGGAAGCAGGTGCACCGTTTCTTAATGATCTGGACCACACCTTTCTTCGTTCCTCGCCGGACCGGTTGAAGCGCCAGGTGCAGGATGAAAAATAACAGCTTGTACGCCTCGACGCCCTCCGTATCCACCCGCATCCTCCGAAGTGCGACCATCACACACTCGGTGAACAGTCCCCACACCTTCAAGATCAGGAACCATCAGGGAAGGAAAGTCATTGACAGCGCATCCAACTACACTCAATCCTCGCATCCTCGCCTGCCTCTCCCAGCTCCTTTGGGCCTCCCATCAACCCCCCGACTCCGAGCTGCCCCTGCGCCTGCCCCTCTGCCCGCCGATCGCCCCGGTCCCACCGCCGCCTCCCTCCTGAGCTGGTGCATAACGCCGAGCATAGGCAGCCTTACAAGCCTCATATCGACCCTGGTGCTGGCGCAGGCCCCCACACCGCTAGGAGATACCCACAGTTCTGCTCAGGGCATCGCGTTAGCCCCGCCGCTGACAGCAAGGGCCTGGATGCATCGGAGTGACACCACGGTCCCCGCCTGTTGTCCCGCTCTGTCCCGCCCGCTACCCCCTCTGGGTTGCACCGACCCGCTACCGCCCCCTGGGCCGCACTGACCCAATTGGTCCCCCTGAGGCACCCCCCAGCGGTCGCAATGGCTCTCCAGCCCCTCCCACACTCGCTGCAGCAGCCTCGTGCCTCGCTCCCACTACCGCCGATTCCAAAATTTTCTCTGGACGCCCTCACCCTCAACCCCCGTGTGACCCCAACACCGTCCGCCTGCCCCCCCACCCGATCCAGCAGCCTCCAGCTCATGAGCAAGCCCTTCTGCGCTGCCCTGCTTCAACTAACAATCTCCTCCACCGTGACACCACGCTCATCGTCCCGCCTGATTAAGTGGCCCTCATGCACTCCTGGGCCCCTCGGCTCTTGCTCAAGAAGCACCTCGTCTCTCGCCGGGTTCCCATCAAAGTACTCAATCACGGTCACCCTCTCCTCCAACGGCCCCTCTCCCACCAAACCAAGCACGCTCTCCTGGCCAGAGCACCTCCACCTGAATACCCATCCAAAGCACCCCCCTCGCCATTTCCGGGCCCACGCTCTGCGCAGCCGATCCCCACCATCAACACGCCCCACATACGCCTGATTATCTTCTGCATTATCATTATCCATTGACCATAAAAGGTTAAATCCAAATGCCAGGTGCCGCTCGCCACCAAACACCCAGCCCCTAGAAATCCTAACCTACACCACACCACACGAGTCAAACCGACATCCAGAAACCGACCGCCTTTGAAATGAAGCTCGCTGTGGCCCTAGGAGTCCGGCCCCTCACCCCGGGAAAAGGGCAGGGCTGGTGCCAATCACCTAGCAGAGCCCCGTCAGATACCGGGGTCCGAAATATGGTTTTTGATGCGGGCGATGATCTGTTGGTAATGTTCTATCCACAACTTTGGTTTTCCCATGGAAGACTTGATCGGCCGAGCCCCTCGGCAAAAAATCTCCCATGATGGCGGCCAAGGGGTAGCTCTTTTCCGCCTTGCAGGACCAGACCGGTTGGCCTGGAGGGAAGGCCCCCTTCGAGAGTATGTGAGCACTCCCTCGGCACTGAACACCCCCAATGAGTATCAATTTACCACCCAGGCTACTATGCCAACCACGCAGGAGGCTGAAACAACCGCGCCCCGAAGGTCAACCGTACCCTCAACCTGCTTCCCCGATGATAAATCTGTCTATCGCACGCTCACCTACCCACCTAATATGCACACCCTACACGCCCAAGCCACACAATATGTACACCCCACAATAGATACAATCTAAACAAAATGTACACACCGAGGTCCCGGCCGATGAAGGCAGCAGCCAATGCCCTATATAAAGAACCGCAGCAGGGATGCCAAGAAATCCCAGAAAAGGTCTGGACCTTAGAGAGCAACGGCTAGCGACGACCACCGCACCAGAAGTGGGGATTCGTCCTTACGGGCCTGGGACCAGACCACATCCAACCGACAACCCAAGTTTGAGGGGGTCTTACCCCTCAGCACAGCAAACGCTCCCGGCAGCATTATTTCTCTCAAGCCAATGCGGCGAGGGGTAGGACCCATGCGGGGATGTGTGGCTTATCCTTGGACCGACTGCTTTGGCATCACATAACCAGAAAAGATCGGCTGCACGATGTACCCTCAGCAGATCAAAGGATTCAGCACACACTTTGGGACATCTATCCGGATTCTCCGGAGCTCACTAGTGAAAAATGGAACCCCCTTAATCCTTACTGAGCCTCCTGATCCTCTCTGCACCTGCACCGCCGGCGCGCTGCTGCCGTATCTCTGGAGCCGGTTCATCCCTGCCCCTCTGTACCATGCAGGAATTGACCACGAGCTCTGACCTGGTGCCGATTGGCGTTTTATCGCCAGGTGCTAAGGCGCTGGCGTGGTGTGCGCCGCTGGCTGGCAATGGCCGCCTCCGAATTCATGGTATCATTCTCCTATCTCCCTCCTTACGAAGCCAAATAGCCCCTTCCATAGTCTAATCATGAAACCCTGAATCTATGGTCCAGGCCCCGTCTCGCTCAAAGCATCTGCTTCGCACACTCCACATTACCTGAGCTCGCGCCCGTATGGGCTCTGGGCCGTTTTATGTATGTCTTGCACGAGCTGTGACCCGGTGCCGATGGGCTTTATCGCCAGGTACAAGGGCACGGTGAGGACCGCTGGGCTCACGGTGTTGCCTTCGCGTTGCGCCAGCTGGAGCGCATCCAAACCACCCTCGGGACAAGTGCAACACGTGCCCTCTGTGTGGCATGTGCGATCCTGGCTGTGGTCGCCTGCCTCAAGAGAGACACAGATGGCGATGGACACGTGGATCTGGACGACTACGTTCTGCTGATCGACTCCAATGGCGACCACCACGCTGACTTCAAAAACTTAGGGCCGGAGCTGATGGAGATGCTTGACCACGACCAGGATGGCAGCATCGGTGGGAAAGATGTACGCAACGCATTTGCGTGGTGGATTGCAGGTGGTTGCATGGTTGTGGGCGCCGGGCTCATCATGCGAGGCTTGTTTCATCTGAGCCGTTCGTACCTTCAGAGCTGCAAGCGGAAGGAGCTCGTACATCAGCTCACGCGACATGCTGAGGTTAGGGAAATCTTGAAGATGGAATTCAGACCAAATCCGTCTCGAGGGCCAGTGATTTTGTATCGGACAGGAATGGAGATTCTTGCAGCGATTGGTAAGGAGATCAGGAGAGGGTTTCAAGCGAGTCCAATTCCAATGCATTCCGGCCGTCCAAATGAATTGGAGGTGGTTGAATTGGACATTGAATTGGACAAACAGCTGGTCGCTGCGACTAGCGTGCTGACCCTCCTGCTTCAGCAAGCGTGGAGACGGCACTTCCTGTTCCATAAGCAGCTTAACAGGTCATAAGTAGTTCGGGCCTTTTTGGGCACGTATCGCTTTTTGCCACCGCATATGAATAGTGTTCGTCACGCGCCAACTTGATCATGCTTTAGGTATCGATTGGCCTAATATTTTAATAGGTTGTATGCACAATTTGGTGCATTATATTCACCACGAACATATCCAATATGCCGTCATAATTTTGGGGTGTTCTACGCCTAAATGTTCATAAAGCCATTGATAAATGTCGGTTTGGGCAACCCACAGGGCAAACATCCCTATAAAAGCATCAGCGTTGACAATAGTTTCATGTTGATATGCTGCTTGGAACATAGATACCACGCCAAAATAACGCTATGTCCGGTTCTTGTGCGAAAAAACAACCAAAAAACACCGCATTTTCAATGGTTTCCCATACTTAAGCACAATTACAACATGTTGGCGGTTTTCATTACCATATTGGATATATGTGATATATCAATTGTGAATGATCACTTGGGCAATGTCAAATATCATCCGAAATGTGTTTCAGGTCACGTACCACCGATTAAAACGACGAAAACACCGATTATCTACACGTTATGCCTCGATTTCCTCGATCTCGCACATTCCCGCTTTCCAGACCGAATTTTGCACGATTTATTTATGGATGAAAATGATGTTATGTGAGATATATGACATGCATTCACCTAAAAAGCAAGTCGTACTTTACCTTCAAGGATACATGTGTGTGCAACGGCGCAAGACCGATTCTGGCGGCGAACAGCATCGTCGGTGGGGAAAACCTTAAAAAAAGGGTAAGCGGTTTGGGTCATATCTGACCCAAGAAACGGTTTAGGGGTTAAGGTCCCGGCGTTTGAGCATCATTCTTCAAGCATGATGCTCAACGTTTATTCCAGGGATGTGATGGCAGGTGGGCCAGGTTTCACCCCCGGTCTGCAGTGCTCAATGGCAGGCATATGGAGTACCCGCAGTGCGGGGGAGCAGTCACAAAGTTCCTGCTGAGAATCACAGGAATTAGCGAGCGCAGGCGAGGTGCAGCAGAGGTGGGGCACCCAATCCCTGTCACAACCCTGAACACGTTTAGGGGGGGTCCCTCGGGCACCCCTGGAAGGCCTGTCGGTCCCCCCATATTTAGTTACGCTACCGCAGCCCATGTCAGACCTAACCACATTTTCCCCCATCGCGCCCGTCTCAGCCGTCGGCAAACACCCCAACCATGACCCCCTTCTTCAGTAACTGTCATTCCCCCCTCCGTCACGGTCCTACCCCAGTTTATTCCCCGCTCGAGCGCCTTGAGCATATCACGTTCACCCTCCAGCTCAGATCTCCCTCTCAGTGTGTAAATCATGCACGACGCCTCGCCAAACGCTACATCGACGTCGCCGCGACCAGCCCGTGCCGATCCGCAAGCATCGCTGAGCGACGAGCACGACATCACGCAAAGTGACATCACGACATGACCACGCATGACGTCTCGCCGAGCAAACGAAGGCGCGCGTTGACACCAAACGCCGCTGTCACTGGGAACCAATACTCACAGGGCATATGAAACGATAATGACATTCACGGACTCTCACAGTCACGGACTTTCACAGTGCTCGCTTGAGTATTTAGCTAGCTTCTGCTTTCGCAAAGTTTGATCCGAACCTTTCAAAACCATTCTGCTGGATAGTGATATTTGCTTCTCGTGGCCAAGTATTGACTGTGATATATATATATATATATATATACATATATACTTTGAATCCATATGAGATCTTGGTCACTTGCAGTTTGTAAGAGTCTGGTTCGGATCCCCAGAGTGCCTGCACGCCACTGCTCTGAGATATGTGCCGTGCCTGTGTGCTTGTTTTACCTGTGAATTGCCCCCCTGTGTTGCGTGTTTGCCTTCCTGCTTTCCGTGTTTCCATCCGAGCCTGAATCTACACTCCGTAAACGCAAGTTGGACCTGCGCTCGTTTTGCGAATCCACGAGTCAGCGCGGCGGAAGCGCGTTTCCGCCTGGTATATTTTACGTTGCGCAGCAGTAGCCACGCACGTCGCCGGCCGCAACGATGGAGATCCGCAGCAGCCCGAAAAAGTTAGCGAATTCAAAACACGTCAGAGAATTCTCGCAGAGTGCCATTCTCCCCGTTGAGCGCGTAACGACGAGATAGCCCGAAGCCGCGTTTACCGTAAATTCACACCCGCGACGGCGAACCGCCACAGGCGCTCTCAGCGGCGTTCACGTGTGTGCACGACGCGCCTGAACTTTTGTGTCATTTTATATCCTTAGTTGCTTCGCGAATTCGCACCACGCTCGGCTTGCCTGCCGTGTGCGCTAAAACCGGCGTGTGCAGCAGGCACGTGGGAATGCACAACTGTAGTCGCGCTGACGCGAGCCTTGACACCTGACTTTTGCGTTTTGACGAAGTAGCAGCCGAACGTATGCTTTCCCCACCGTTTGTATGGTATTTACCTTTGCGAATTCGACCTGCACAGGCTTCGGCAACAGTGAATACCCCGAACGGACCTGTGTGACAGGTTGTGGGAATTCATGGTTGACGACGCGCCAGCTTGAGTTCTGACACCTGACTCGTGCCCTTTTCCTATGCGCGTGCTCGAAACACGCTTTTGCCCGCAGCGGTTTCTTTCATATGCTTCGACGTGAATTCGTGCATGCCCGCTCGAAAGGTGCCAACTAGGCCTTGTGGCAGGTTGTGGGCATTCACCGCAGGAACCGCTCGGCGCGCCGCGACCCGGGCGCACGGCACACGGGCCGCAGTGAATGCCCAACTGTAAAGTGTCGTTTTTTTCTTCTGGAACGGTATCTCCTGACGGGGTGCCGAACCCCTTCGTTATATATTTTAAAAAATTGCCCTCCAGAGCCGCACCCACATCTCAAACCCAAAACCCCTCACATCAACCCACACTCAACCACTACAGAGATACACCGCCACTTCAGCACCCAGCAATTATACCACCACGCCCCGCCAGCCCTGCATTGCCGCCACCGCTGTTCATAACCGCGACATCCCTGCGCTCCGGAGGGGGCATTGTGGCCGCTGCCCAGAAGGTCTATTTCAAACTATTCCAGCTGCAGCACGGGGCTTGGCACACCGCCGCAACCAGCGCCCGCCACCGATACATACCGCTGGACGGCACAGACACTAGAACACCAGGCTACTAGACGTTGCAGTGCAACCCCAAGTGGATAGGCTGCAGCTATAAAGCTGCAGCCCTTGTTATTTCGATCTTAATTAAGTAACTCTGGTATCCTTATTAATCTTGCTTCGTTTCCACTGTCCTGGCTGACCCCTATGGGATCATTTGTTACGGTGGTTACTGGTTAGGTGTAGGCTCCCGGCTTAGATTGGAGTCCGTGACTGTGCCTTCAGTAAGCGGGCACGGGACTCGCAATACCCTGCCTTCGGGCAGGGGGGTTAGGTGTTTATTAACACCCCCACCGTGTGAAGTTGTCAGCTTTTGTTGAAGTAGTCATTTTTAGCTTACTCTTCTCCCCAGAGCTTCCGAGGATTGATAGCAAAATCCAAGTTTTAGGGGGGCTCACCCCCAAGGGCAGAATGCAAGTCCTAGGGGGGGGGGTCTGAGCACACCCCCTTGCCTCAGAATAACTCCAGTGTTCAACGAAAAAGTCGGGAATGTTCGAAAATTCGCGCCTGCGGCGCATAATAATATAACATGTGAGGCGATAGCGCGGGGCACTCCCACCCCCACCATCCTTGCGTGACTAGTCCGCGCCCGTGATGGTGGTATCGTGGGACACTCCCGCCCGCCCCACGCGCGCGATGGTGGTATCGTGGGACACTCCCGCCCGCCCCACGCGCGCGATGGTGGTCTCGTGGGGCACTCCTGCCCGCCCCGCGAGCGTGATGGGGGTATCGTAGGGCACTCCCGTCCCCCTCCACGAGCGTGATGGTGGTATCATGGGGCACGTATCGTGGGGCACTCCCACTCGCCCCGCGCCCGTTATGGTGGTATCGTGGGGTACTCCCGCTCGCCCCGCGCGCGTTATGGTGGTACCGTGGGGCACTCCCGCCCGCCCCGCAGTGTGCGCGAGTGCAAGTTCTAGGGAAGGGATGCTAACCCCCAAGGGCAAAATTGAAGTTCTAGGGGGAGGGTATTTCCAGAACCCCTGCTCCCCCCCCCCCTGCTATCAATCCTCGGAAGCTCAAGACTTCCTCATGAAACAAGCACAGCCTATAAAAGCCGGGCCTTCATTCACAAGATGTAATTTTGCACTGCCAGATTTTCAAAATGTTCTACGAGTGCAACTGTAATTTATACATAAAAAATGTATGAGGCTCATTCTATTGCATTGCTACCATTCATAGAGACGAATCATCGACTAAAACTATAGACTTGTATGTGATATACTCACTGCGCCGAGCTCCTAACTGAAAACCTTGCAGTTGGAATCCAAACATTTAAAAAATCACCAGTGTGGTGCATCACACCTTCGGCACATACCATATCACTGCAGTAAAGACGCAACGCCCTCACACACACTTAAAAAATGTGAGGATACCTCACGCATGCCCCTTTATCTCTGCTCATTTCTCATCTATGAGCGATACAGACGGTTGTACTCGACATACACCAATTCCTTACGCAAATGGCATTCCGAAGATGTGCTGGATCAAATTGAAATGTGGGTTCAGCTGGCCCCAAAGCTGGGCTTTCGTACGCGCTTTCATGCTATGGCCGACATATTCTTACACGGCGCCCATGATTTTTGCGTTTCAGCATATCGAAGGCATACATACAACCGTTGCTGGTTTACTTTCCTATCCACCACTTGAGCGGATACTGTTGCAGTGATGATGCATCACCACTCTCTCTTCGCAGATCAACTTATCTGAGTCGACCGAAGAAGGGACGGCCTGTGCATCATCCTCCCCTTCGAGCTGATCGCCTGAATCAAACATGCTAGATCTGTATTCAATGGACAATTTGCTGGGAAATCCAACTGTCTGCGTTCATCTCTACTAAGTCATACCCGCCATCTCACCGCGCCGGCATATGATTGGATTAACGGAATACGCTCACGCTATTCTATTCCACGAAACGCACAGCAACCTCGCGGCTGCTTACGCTAGCAATTCGGATTATCATGGGCCTCTTCCTCGAGATTGGAGGGGCCATCCACAGCTGCAGGCTCTGCAGCATCAGGGCCCTCGATCCACGCCTTCTCTTGGTTGCTCAAGCTGAGGGAAGGGACTTCTGGTGTCTGATCTTGCCCTGGCGAGCTGGGAGAGGGGTATTCTACGCTGGCCTCTGGGTCTCCATGGACACTGCCCTCCGAGGCTGGCTCCAGGTCTGATCGACTGGGAGTGAGCTCTGCTTGGGCATCGTCTGATTGACTGGGAGTGAGCTCTGCTTGGGCACCGTCTGATCGACTGGGAGTGAGCTCTGCTTGGGCACCGTCTGATCGACTGGGAGTGAGCTCTGCTTGGGCACCGTCGCTAACATACTCGACCGGGGTTGGCAATGGGATGTGGTGATCATTGGAATTATCAGCGGAGGTGTTGTAGTCGGCCTGGTTGCGCCGCGGGGACATGCTGCAGCTGCGAGAATGGCTTGTCGAGGGGTTGTGGCTGCCGTGGCGCGGCGGCACCATGTCCTCGATGCTTCCACCGAGCGCGGGCAGGTCCTCGTGCGTGCCCCAGCTGCTGATCTGCAGGGGCGAGGGGTCCACAAAATGCAGGTCGCCACGGAACTCTCCGGTGAGGGGCTTCCTGCCTGTTGTCCGGGCCCCCTCCGAACCTCCACTCATTCCGAGCAGACCCGCGGCGCCCAGTACTACACGGCGCCATGCGCCGCAGTAACAGCAGCAGCCAGCACGAGCACAGCAGCTGTCGAAGTTGGAACTTCTGGCGGCACAGAACAAGCTGGTCATGGTCGAGGTTCAGGCGGCGTCGGGTGTCCAATCATGATCTGCGCATAAAGTGCTTTTGTGCCGAAAGCTCTCGTCATTGGAACAACGTAGTGCAAGATGGCAACGCCGATCCGCCCGGACTCGAGCTGACAGAAAGACGAACGTCCAAATGACCACTTTCATTCGTTAGCATCGTAGCCACGTCGTCTACTTGGCTATATCTAATAAATAGGTTGATACGCCATTATGACGGATGGCAGGAATGAGGTGACATGAACACATCCTTGCCTACTTTACTTTGAACTTCAGGGAAGGTCACATGCATCATAGGAGACTCACGATTTTGTGCAAGCTAAAAATGTTTGACAAGAAGTGCACTAAGTAATACGCTGGCAAGAATAAGAAACAGCAGAATTTCACAGGCGTTTGCTTTGAGACCGGAGTCCACCCACACCGTCAGATGCCAGGAAGATGCCACCAAGGCTCGCTGCGCCAGGAAGCGGGTCACCTGGTCATAAATCAGCATGATGCGCAGCAGACCTGGACATCACGCGTATCCGAGGGAGAGTGACCGGCAGGTGGGTGGGCACCGAAGCGCCTCCCAGCAAGGATTCCGCACGCACAGTCCCGAGGTGACACCCTTGGCGCTCCCCATGAGTATATCCCTGCGGGGATGCTCTCTAGGAGCCTTCCACTACAATGACCAGCGACCCAGCTGGTGAGCAAGAACCGATGAGTGTCGGGCAGCAAAGCTGTCTGGCGCCGACCTGTTGGGATGTAGCTGCGCGGTGAGATTGTCTCGGCTTCGGACGCTCTTCGGTGCTGCCGGATGTTGCTCAGGGTCGGCCCCATGCCCCCCGCAGAGGGGATGCGGTGGTGGGTGCTGTTCAGCCGGGGCGGCGCTCCCCGGAGCTGCTCCCCGCTCATCTGGGCGTGGGGCGGCTCGGCGGAGTGAGTCAGGAGGTTGAAGATGTTGGAGGTGGAGGGCGTCAGCGGGATGCACTGGTGCCCTGGCTCTATGTAGCGGTCCTTCCGGGAGGAGGCGCCCCGCTCAGCCTCTCGCGAGGCCACTGTCGGCACCAGCAGCGGAGGCAGCCCGGAGAGCTGCAGAGATCTGCCCGGGAAGCGCGGCATCACCAGGGGGGCGCGTGGATCATCCTTGAAGGGCAATGGGGGGCCCGCGTCCTTGGTCTGTAGCTGCAGTAGACCCGTCCCGCGCCGCCCCTTACTCGACAGCGCACATACCACTCACCGAAGTGTCTGGAGAAAATCCACTCAAGGCCCTGGACCCTGGAGCCTGCCTTGAGGGCCTCGCTGCCGCAGCCGGCATCAGGTGGTGGCTGGCGCTGCGCACAACGCTGCACGTTGGGGTGACCACTGATGTGCGGCCGTCAGGGACGGTGACGTGGCGAGGAGGGAGAGGCCGGCACCTGGGTATTGCGGATGGGGTGTGCAGAGGAGGGCGGGGAGGAGCTGTACCGCAAAAGTGGTGGGCAGCTCATTCGGCGCGCCGGCCAGTGCGAGAGGCGAGAGCTTGTCGAGGACGGGCTCTTCGATCTTGACCCTGCCGGGACGCCTTGATGGCGAAATCGATATCTGTCACATATGCGCGGGCGCCGTGCCACGTCAGTCCAACCCGACACGATCGGATGCGAGGAAGCGCCCCGCCAATGAGCTCGGGGAATTCAGCAAATGAAGGGCAAAGCGCAAATGGCTGCCATCCAGGAGGCGAGTCCGGCGAGGGGGGCTCCGGGAAGAAGGGGCGCCTACCCGCGTCGACATTAGAGGGATGCTCATGGACATCTGTTGAATCGATGCCACCGGCTTAAACTCTCGCGAGTACTTGTAACTCGCCTGCCACCGCACCCCGCGCACCTCGGCACCAGCACAGCGTTGCAACTGCGGCCGATGCGGTGTGATGCGCTGCGGCTCTCCTTCGTTCAGGCATGGCGGCTTCTTTTCACTTCACGCTCAAACCGGGGGCGGGCACCCAAGGTGAGCTCTCTCCCATCCCCCTCTGTAGAGGTGGTCTGCCAGTGCTGAGCAGATCAAGGGAAAGCCCCACACGCAGAGGGGCGCTCCACATGCAGTGCGCACACACACATCGCCTCACACCTGTCAAGGCGCAGGGCGTGATGACTAGCAATGGTTCCAGGGCGTGATGACTAGCAATGGTTCATACGGTCGGGCCATCCCAAGCGCAGGACGAACTTGCAGCAGGAGGCATGTGCAGGTGGATTCCAATGGTGAGCGAATGTGTGGCGCATCATCCTGGGCCGACAAGCCCTCTGTATGGGCGGCGCATCGGACAATCCGCCCATCAGGGGGCCGCCTGGAGCAGCAAGTCACCAGCGATCCTCTCCACCTATCCAGGGTGGATGTGTTTCTTGGTCGGTCCTTTCAAGGGCCTCACCTCGTACGCGTCCTCCTGGGGCTCGGCGCGCGCCACCAGCAGCGGCGGCCACTCGCCCGGGTGGGAGGACATGCTGGAGAGGGGCCGAGGCTTCGCGACCATCTGCCAATTAGCCGCGTCCGCTCCAGGGCCCCCTGTGTGGAGATTTTCAGGGGGTGCTTTGTGGGAGTAGTGCACGGTGTGGGCATGAATGGTGCGCTGCGCAGGGAACGAGGAGGGCGAGGCGCTGGGGAGGGCCGGCGGCTCTGCGTCCAGGTCCCCTTGCTCCAGTATGGCACAAGCGGGGTCACCGAAGGGCTGAGACGACGGGGCATCCGGGGCATCCTCGGGGGTTTCAGCGGAGCTGACACTCGGTGCTCCAGAGCGCTCGGCGATGGCGTTGACAGCGCTGAGGCGAGGCGACGTCTTCTGCCAGCGCCTCCTGTGGACAGCACGAGCGATCACGCGCGTCAGCCCCCTTGTAACGAGTTAAGGTATCGCAAGAGTTTCAGAATAGCCCCGGGTGAAGCATGCCTAGCGGGTTAGGGGCAGCGGGTGAAGCATGCCTAGCGGGTTAGGGGCAGAAGGTGAAGCATGCCTAGCGGGTTAGGGGCAGAGGGTGAAGCATGCCTAGCGGGTTAGGGGCAGCGGGTGAAGCATGCCCTATGGTTAGGGGCAGCGTGGTGAAGCATGCCTAGCGGGTTAGGGGCAGAGGGTGAAGCATGCCTAGCGGGTTAGGGGCAGCGGGTGAAGCATGCTTAGCGGGTTAGGGGCAGGGGGTCAAAGCATGCCTAGCGGGTTAGGGGCAGGGGTCAAGCATGCCTAGCGGGTTAGGGAGCAGCTGGTCACATGCCTAGCGGGTTAAGGGCAGGGGTCAAGCATGCCTAGCGGGTTAAGGGCAGGGGGTCAAGCATGCCTAGCGGGTTAGGGGCAGCGGGTCAAGCATGCCTATGGCGGGGAGGAGAGAGAGGATCGATGTGTGGCGCACTTGACGTTGTGCGTCTCCGCACGGAGCGACCCGCCAATATTCGCTTTCTGCGCTTTCTGCAGCGCCGCACCAAAACCCCAATACCCTCCGTAACTCCACCTGCCAGGTGATCTAATCCCCACTGAACAGCATCTCCGCCATGGCACTTCTGGAGCTGAGGCATCGTTTGACTCTGGAACCGAGCGATGGGTCCCTGAGGCGCCTCCAGGGCAGGGTCGGCCGGGCGGCTTCAATGCCGCAAGTGACAAGCAATCCGTGTCTCGTATTTAGGGTTTAGGGGGTTTTTTTAGGGTTTTAGGGTTCCACGCTTCAGTGCACCCGGAGAGTGCCGCAGGGAGCGCCGCTGCAGTTCTGACTGCGGCTCGCCGTCCCACGCCCAAGCCCTGCCCAGCCCCGGTGTCTCATCGTGCGATTGTACAACAGATTGGGAGGGGGCCGGCGTTGGGATGTCAAGGGGGAGCTTCCCGCTGACGTCAGCCGTGGGAAATGGCTACGATGGAAGGTGAACCCGCCGACCTGCATATCAGTGATCTCGTACTCGAGTTGTCGGATTCGGTCGCTGGCAGCGGCACACTTGGCGCAGTTAGCCTGCCTCGTCTGCGCAACGCCAAAGACGCCCTTTAGCTCCCGTGTCGCATCGATAGCTGTTCACTATTTCTTCATCCCCCTGTGATGGGTGAAGCGGTTGGTGTGGGGCATGCACGCTTGGCTCGATGTCGCTATGGCTAGAGCAATGTGTTGAGCTTCGCACGATCCCCTGCCCAGGGCTAAAGCTAGACCCTATCCCAAGGGGGGCTTGCCGCGCCGGAAGTGGCAGGAAGGGCGGCACCTGCTTCACCTCCGCCTGCTTCAGCTCCTTCATCTTATCTTTCAGCGCCTGGGATGGGCATAGAGCGGGAGTACGAGGGATTTAGGTGCGAGACGCTCGGAGCTCTCAGCGCATGCAGGCATCGCCTTAGGGCAAAACACCACTAGGGTGTGGGCAGCAGGATAGGCACCATCTCGCGAGTCTAGGCCGGGTGGTGGTGGTGAGAGCTGGAGCGCTCGGGAGGCGCTCACCTTGACCTCCTCGTCGTGACTTTTGTCGCCTCTCGTCAACCTCTCTCGCAGGTTCTCCATTTCCATATCGTGGATCTTGATCTTCTTTTCCATCGCCTTCGCTTCTCCAACGCTCTGCCGGCAGAGCCCCCCTCCAGGTCCCCGCGTCCTCATCCTTCATTGGAAACGAAGCCAAACCACGGACACCAATCCGTCACCGCAGGGCAAGCGGTCTTGCCCTTCGATGAATCTGACGCTGGAGGACAAGCGCTCCCGGCGTGCGCTGAATCCGACGCTGTAAAACACGCTCTCGCCCACTTCACCACATCGGGTGGTGGAATATAAGTTCCCGGATCCCCACGAGCAGAAAACTGAGTGCGATGGCGCAAGCTCGCTCCAGGGCGCTGGCGCTGCGCCAGGGGCACCGCACCTTCTTCAGATCTGCTTTCACCTGGTTCAGCTCCTGCGCCGGCGCCCATCAAGCCCCTACATTCACTCACGACGGCTAACATAGCAGCGAGCCGATTGAGGTGGCGCAATGAGACGAGGGTCGGAAGTCCCTCCCGCGGGCTTCGGCGACGGCAAGCCCTCAGTCGCTGGCCCTCCGCGGATTGGCAGGCAAAGCGACACAGCCGCAGCAGGCATCGTTTCCAATTGCAGAAGAGGACTGTGCAAACTGTGACGGGTGTGAGCTGTGACGGGTGCGAGCTGTGACGGGTGCGAACTGTGATGGGGGGCATGCATGGGGCACTGCTCCCGGCCACACAGGTGCAGCCGTCGCATCTCATCGGGCCCCTTCACAACCACTTGGGCGCCTCTACCCGCACTGGCCGCGCAGCGCGGCCACAGAGCCCCTCAGCAGTGGCCACCGCCACGGAGGAACGAACGCAGGCCGCCCACCTGTGTATGAGCTGCCGCCGAGGCGTCCTCCTGCTTTTGCATCTCTGTCGCTGCTGCCTGTAGATGTTCGCTTGCGTGTCATTGCCACCCCCGCGACCAGGTGATGCCACGAGGTCAAGGGCAAGGTGCTGCGGGGAGCACGGCAGTGTGATGTGGGGAGGAGAATAGGGTGTTGCACGGTGGTTAAGGCGTTGCGGGTAGGAAGGGTGATGTTGCGGGGGGCGTTCTGGGGAGCCGGGGAGTCTAGCAGGTAGGAAAGGGCACCGCGGCGAGGAACGGCACTGGGCACAGGATGCTTTGAGGAAGACGATAGGGCGTCATGGGGGAATAGGGTGTTTTGATGATGAGGATAGGGTTATTCAGCGCAGGAGTGTTGCACTGCACGAAGCACAGCCGGCCGTCTGAAGGAAGCTGGTCGGCATTGAGGAACAGATAGGGTGTCATGGGAGCCGGGTAGGGCGCTACGGAGAGGAGGCCTGGGTGATCTGGGAAGAGGTAGCGTGGTTGCGTGGGAGAATAGAAAGCAAGCTGGACCCACAATGGAAGCTCAGCGTGATCGCTTGCCGGGAGGCCTTTCCTGGGTTGCTTCAACTATCAATAACCGCATGATCCCATGGCCGAGCAACCGCAGCTGATCTCATGGCCGACAACCGCACAGATCTCATGGCCGACAACCGCATGATCCCATGGCCACAACCGCATGATCCCATGGCTGACAACCGCATGATCCCATGTGGCCGAAACCGCATGATCCCATGGTTGACAACCGCATGATCCCATGGCCGACAACTGCATGATCCCATGGCCAACAACTGAATGATCCCATGGTCAACAACCGCATGATCCCATGGTCAACACCCGCATGGTCCCATGGTCAACACCCGCATGGTCCCATGGTCAATAACCCACCTTCTTTGCAGCCTCCGCTTCTTTGAGTGATTCCTGAAGCTTGACGACCTTTTCCTGGGCAGTCTGCAGCGCCCCCAGACTCCAGCATCCTGAGCCTCGGCGCCCTGCGAACTGAACATCTCAAACTGACCCACGAAGGCAGGCTACCAATGTTCGCGCGCGCTCTTGCCGGCCTCTTCCCTGTGGCCTCTGTATTGGTGCAGGTGGCGTGCAAGCGGCCACAGCTCCGGTCCCAGACTCTGACGATTTAGCCAATCGAGACTCGAATCCTCACCAGCACGTTGTGAGCCGAGCTCGGATCTCCTCCCAGGCCCAATGGGCCCAACGGGGCACCCTCAGGCGTGGGGTGTGGATATCTGGCTAAATGCAGCGCATCTTGAGAGGCTCTCAGCAAGCGGGTCTTCGAGCTGTTGGATTGAGATAAACACTCCGACGGACAGATATTCAATTTCAGACTCTGAGCCAACAACTGCCCTTGACCGGTCTTACTCCACCTTGAAGGAGTTCGCCAAAGCCTCGTGCTTCTGTGATGCGGCGGCGAGCTGCGCTTGTGCGTCCTTCGCCGCCGAGGCTGCTTTTTCTTTCTCCTTCGCCACTGCGCCCTCAAGTTCTTTGATCTGGTCCTCCATCTCCATCTTGGCGGCGTCGAATTTTCTGCACCCCACCCCCCGGGCCCACCCGTAATCCCACGTGCTCAGCGCCTTCACCATCCAGGGCCCAGATTCAAAAGTGCGAGCTGCGGCGAGGATTTAATTCCGCTGAGATGTGGGCTTCACGGGTGACGCAGCGCGCGCGGTCATCTCGGAGGGTGCAAAGTGATGCAGCGCGCGCGGTCATCTCGGAGGGTGCAAAGTGACGCAGCGTGCGCGGTCATCTCGGAGGGTGCAAAGTGACGCAGCGTGCGCGGTCATCTCGGAGGGTGCAAGGCGACGCAGCGCGCGCGGTCATCTCGGAGGTCCACAGGGATGCTGGCTACTGGAGATTGAGGGGATCGGGGAGTGGCAGCCCGGCAGGGTTGGGAATCGTACTGGATGAGCTCGTTGACACCACTCTCTGTGGCGCCTATTGAGAGCTGCTCCACCTTCTCCTCTAGACTCTGCGATAATTCCATCTCCGCCTGCAGCGCTACCTGCGAGGCAAACGCCGCTCTCCCGCTCTACTCCTAGTCTGTGCCAGCTGGCAACACCCCAAGTTGTGACAGAAGCCCGCCTTGCCGCACCGAGCAAGGAGGCACCCAGCGTGCGCAGGCCCGTGGAGGCCTGTGGAGGACCGAGGAGGCCGCTTCGAAAAACCTGCCCCCAAAAAATCAAAAGTCAAAAGTCCCTTTTTGGGGCAGA
>LGRX02012134.1:22958-43935 GCA_001247695.2 Cymbomonas tetramitiformis
CTCAGCCAGCAAGGGCGAGGAGGAGGCACCGTTGAAGGCCGCAGGGTTCCACCAGGAGTGAAGGAGGACAGGGGCAACACACCTCAGCGAGGCGGGCCTCCTCCTCCTGCCGGGACTTGAGATCGCTGATCTCTTGCAGAGCGCTTGCGAGACCCTCCTCGGCCTCAATCCTGGCCGTCCCGCTCTCCAGCGCTGTGGCCTCGAGACCCAAACAATTCGCGCAGCCACCACTATCATCCACCATGAACGACTGCGCACACCTCCACCCCCCGCACACTGAGCGGCATGAGGCCCGCTGACAAAAGCCAGCCCACCATGATCCCAGTGGATGTAAGAAGCAGTCACGAACTTTACAGCTGCACATCAGACAAATGGAATCTACCCGACCCGGGGGACTTTTTGTGCCTCTCTTGCACGGGCCGCATAGGGAATTTTTAATCGGAAGCATCATTCAGGTAAGGGGGAGAGACTGGTGGGAGGGGAAGGGGTGAATGCTGGAAGGACGGAAAAGAGAGGATGACACATGCTGAACGGCATGAGATCGGCCAACAAAGTCCATTATCACAGTGGATCAAAGAAGCAAATCAAGAGCAGGGCGGGGCCGTGACAAGATACCACAAACGCATACATATTCCCAACCCAAATGCAAAGCAGCATGGAAAGATGATACGATGTGACCGATCGTCGCCAAACAACTGTTGTTCTGTGGGTTACGGAGTAAGCGGACCCTGCTGGCATGCCCCCCAGTGGCTCCCGGTCGATGGATGGGACCTGTTGGTCCATGGTTATGTCATGAATGCAGTCACACCACACAGCATGGACACCCCATGTCAAAAAAAGGAAACATGCGGGCACCTAAGTGCTCCCCACAAAAATCAAGGGAAAACACAGAAGGTGGACTTCACCACCTTCTGCCTCTCCTCGCAGCACGACAGACGAATCTACCGAGCTCTCCAAGAGGCAGTGCCCGCCAGCGCACGACAGCTGCACATGCGCACAAAATGTGGGGCAGCTGGTAGCTCTCCAGCTTTGCACTCTAGATATGCAAAGCTGTGGAAATATTAGATATGATGTGCAAAGCTGTGGAAATAATAGACATGCAAAGCTGTGGAAATATTAGATATGATGTGCAAAGCTGTGGAAATAATAGATATGCAAAGCTGTGGAAACATTAGATATGATATGCAAAGCTGTGGAAATAATAGATATGCAAAGCTGTGGAAATATTATATATGATATGCAAAGCTGTGGAAATAATAGATATGCAAAGCTGTGGAAATATCAGATATGATGTGCAAAGCTGTGGAAATAATAGATATGCAAAGCTGTGGAAATATTCCATGTTGGTGCTCGAGCCCAGGCAAGGCAAATTGAAAGAAATCAGAGGGGAAACTCTGTCACTCTATTCACTACTCTGCCACGCTTTTCACAAAGGAAGTTCGTCATGCTATTCTCACACAGCTGAGCCCAGGTGGCCCAGTGAGGCTCAGGGAGCAGAGGGATGATCTTGCGCGTGGGCTTGGTAGTGGAGATATGGCTCGCGCAGCTCAGGGGGCAGGGATGAACCGGCTTCAGGCACAAGGCGGCAGTGGGCTGGCGGTGCGGATGCAGAGGGGCTTGGGTAGCTCAGCAAGGCTTAGGGGGTCCCATTCTTCATTAGTGAGCTCCGGAGAATCCGGATGAGTGTCCCGAAGTGTGTGCTGAATCCTTTGATCCCCGGCGTGGGTACATAGTGCAGTCTCCTGTGGCTTCGGGGTGCCAAAGGATTCGCAAGGATAAGCATACACAGCACAGCTCCGAAGCCCTTATTTTGCGCCCTTCCCCGCGAGGAGACCTGTCGGGTCCCAGCGTGAAGGCGGCGCTCCCATCTGCCATGCAGGCTTTACAGCTGCAGTACAAGGGACAGGCTCGCGCGAGCACCCAGGATCACCTGGCGCAGCGCATTCATGGCCCGGTGCATCATCTTCAACTCTTGTCGAAGTTTCGCCAGGGTCTCCGGGGGCTGCGCTGTTGCCTTCAGTTGTCCGGCTGGTTCGGCCTCAGCCTCGGGCTCAGCCTCTAACTCCGGCTCGGACGAAGGAGGCCCGGCTTCTGCGATGTCCTCCTCCGGTGGTGGCGGGCTCGGTGCCTCTTCAGACGCCGGCTCCGACTCCAGCGATGCACCCGCCTCGTCCTCGGGCTCATTCTCCAGGTCAGGCCCATCCTGATCGGCCGGCGGGTCGTCCTCTGCCCGCGGCATGGCGACAGAGCTTGAGCTGATCACCGCCAAAAGAGCCCGCCCATCTCAATCTCATTCTCAGGCGGTGCGTCTCATCGCATCGTCCCGGAATGCCGCGGAATGTGATCTGCTAAGGGACTCACGGGACCGTCATTGGACACTGCGCTGTCCCGGCAGGCAAGGTGCCACGTGCGAGGGCCTGCGTGCGCCAACATGTGCCCTGCCGCAAATCGGGATGAACTCTACTCCCCGCGTCATCCGAGGCAGAATCCCGGGAGAAGAGAGGGAGCGCGCGCGTGGAGAAGGACGAGGAACAGGGGAACCGGGATTGGAAAGGCTGGAGAAGAGGAGAGCAGAGCGTGACCAATTGGGAGCAGAGAAGACTGGGAGGCGCGCGGAGGGGGCGCTACCTGAACAGACGCTCGAGATCATTCCATCTCTGATTGCGCAGCGCGATGGCGCTCTTCGTGGCCTCTGTCACGTCACTCTTGAACATGGCTACCGCCCTTTGCATCTGCCGCTCTCATCCTTCCCCCCACCTTATCCCTCCCCCCACCGTCGAGGTGCCCGCTATGGCCTTACCCTGCAATCTTCTACAAGTCTGAGCGCTGAGCAAGTGGCACATCCGTCGCCCTGAGCAAGTGACACAGCCGTCGCCCTGAGCAAGTGACACAGCCATCGCCCTGAGCAAGTGACACAGCCATCGCCTGAGCAAGTGACACAGCCGTCGCCCGGAGCAAGTGACACAGCCGTCGCCCTGAGCAAGTGACACAGCCATCGCCCTGAGCAAGTGACACAGCCATCGCCCTGAGCATGTGACACAGCCGTCGCCCTGAGCAAGTGGCAATTCCGTCGCCCGGAGCATGTGACACAGCCGCCGCCCTGAGCAAGTGACACAGCCATCGCCTGAGCATGTGACACAGCCGTCGCCCTGAGCATGTGACACAGCCGTCGCCCTGAGCAAGTGGCAATTCCGTCGCCCGGAGCAAGTGACACAGCCGCCGCCCTGAGCAAGTGACACATCTGTCGCCCGGAGCAAGTGACACAGCCGTCGGCAAATATGTCTGAGGTTCTGAGCGTTGAAGTACTTCACTGCTATTGGCTCCCGGTGCGGGCGTAGCACTACTGCCTGAGTCAGTGCTCCCAGTCGCGAGTTCCCTGCACTGTTGTGCGGAGCATGCGCAGCGCCTTCCCCTGATGGCGGCCATGGGGGCAGGCGCAGGAGGCGGCGGGTTCGAGCGGCTGGCGGCGAACGGTAAGGCGGAGTGCAGGCAACGAGTGGATCCAGCGGCTGGCGGTGCGCACGCACTCGCAGCTTGGTCTTCAGCCGGGACACTTCCTTGCGCTCTTCCTTCATGCTGGTGCGCTCCTCCTCCATCTTAGCCAGCTGCCTCTCCAGCTCCGCCTCGCGCTGCTCCAAGTTTTTGTTCTTGAGCTTCTCGGCGATGTCCTGCCGTCCACCCTCAACGCACCCAGTGAGCACCCCTATCTGCGTGCCAGACGTTGCATCGAGCTCCTCCCCCGCCAATTCAGTACCGCAGGGGCAGCGCCACCCCGACATGACCGCTCCGCGTGGGCGCTGCTCCTGCGCACGTTGGGCTCGCAAGGCTGTCCGCGCTCCTCGCGTCATCCACCGGCTGGCGCCGCTCGCGGGCATGACCAAAGAGTCGTAATGCGGGGTCAGGCAGACGCTGCCCTCGCGCTGGGAAGAACAGAGCGCATCGGCCTGCTCACCTTCGTGAGGGTCACACTCCCCACCCTCGTCCGCCTGCGTTCCGATATCGCGCCTGCTGCTTTTGAGCCCATGGAGGCGGCTACAACTGCCAAGCATCATAGTGCAACCCACCCCAACCCGCTGCATTTTACATATTCTGCGCCTGATTGGTTGGAGCCTGCTTCGGAGTCCTCGAGGGCGGGCAGACGACGTGAGAGGCTCGCTTCGCGTCGCATCGCAGGACCTTCCCACACACCACGCTGCACGGAGGAGAGACAGCAGTGGAAGCCCAGATCGGCCATTTGGGAGAACACACACGGCGGCGCTCCCAGCCCCCGCGGGACAGGCAGGGGGGGAGGGTGGAAGCTATGGCAATGCACCCGACCACGCTCGGCCCTCACCTTGCTTTTTCCATCCTTTGGGCGTCTTCTCGGGCTTCTCCGCATGCTCTTTGGAGGTCTTCTCGGACTTGAAGACCCGCTTCTGTATCACGAGTTTGGCGGCCCTCTTCTTCCACCTCTTGTCGCTGCCCGGCGCGGTGTTTGGAGAATCCTCTGTATCCTTTGCTTCTTCTGGATCGTAAACATCAGGGTCGCCCCTCGGCCCAATCGGCGCCCCTGCTTCCTCCTCCTCCTCCTCCTCGGACCCATGCTCTTCCTGCGCGCGGCCCCAAGGAGCTCACAAGCCGCCCCTGCCTGTGCTGAATTACAATGCCTCAAAACGACCGTGGGATGCGCCCAGCCAGCAGTCCATCCCGCTTATGCCTTGAGCCCAAATATTGAATGCTGTGAGCGAATTGGGGCGACTCGACCTATGAATGAATGGGTATCATTTGGTGAAGGACTCGGTCATCACGCAGATACTCGCGGGCAAGTCACCCTTGATGAGAGGCGTAACAGTCACACTTGATGCGAGCCGTGGTAGTCACCCTTGATGAGAGGCGTGACAGTCACCCTTGATGCGAGCCGTGGTAGTCACCCTTGATGCGAGCCGTGGTAGTCACCCTTGATGAGAGGCGTGACAGTCACCCTTGATGCGAGGCGTGACAGTCGCCCTTGATGAGAGGCGTGACAGTCACCCTTGATGCGAGGCGTGACAGTCACCCTTGATAAGGGGCGTGACAGTCACCCTTGATAAGAGGCGTGACAGTCACCCTTGATGAGAGGCGTGGCAGTCACCCTTGATGCGAGGCGTGACAGTCACCCTTGGTGCGAGGCGTGACAGTCACCCTTAATAAGAGCCGTGGTAGTCACCCTTGATGCGAGGTGTGACAGTCACCCTTGATGCGAGGCGTGACAGTCACCCTTGATGCGAGGCGTGGCAGTCACCCTTGATGCGAGGCGTGACAGTCACCCTTGATGCGAGGCGTGGCAGTCACACTCGATGAGAGGCAGCAGACAGTCACATGCCCTCCTATCCCCCTCCGGGTGTGGTTAGGCGCCCACCTCGGGATCCTCGTCCTCCTCATCCGAAGCCCAGTCTTGCCTGCTGGTCTGTGTGAAGGCGGTGTCCGTGTAATGGGTCTTACTCTCCAGTACCTGAGAAAGTGCATACAGTCTTCATTTCACCCCCTGCACCCCCTCTCCCGCTCCACTGTGCAGCGTCAAGCACACTTCAGCTGCTCCCGGGCGGCGAAGATCGTTACTGCAATGGTCCCCTCTCCATGAAGTGGTTTTCTGCCAAGCCCTGTAGGAAGCCCGGACTTGTTGAGCGTTCGCATGCGTGAAAAACTGATCGACCGCTCATCGGCATGAGTATGACTCGTGCCATGTAAGCCATGCAAGTGGCTCACCGCTCATCGGCATGAGAACGCCTCTTGATATTCGAGTGCCTCACCGCTTTGCGGCATGCGTGGGGTGCAGCGCCCATTCAACCCATGCCAGTCACGCAGACACCTGAAGATGGCTCCTTGAAACGTGAAGCTTTGCTCTCACGCATTTACACCGTCTTTTGCACCTCCCCACAAGCCTCCTCCTCCAGCGAGCGCTTGCCTTGATCCAGCAAGGCTGGACCAAGGGCCAAGGGCCGGCGCCCGCACGTGGTCCCTTGTGGCCTACACCCACCCTCTACACAAAGGCCCCCGGGCCGGCGGGGTTCGGACAAGGTAGATGATGAAGCCCCATCCCCGAGGACAGGCGAAGCCGCTGCACACCTGCTCGTACTTTGACTTCATGGCCAGCAGGGTCGTGATCATGGCCTCCTTCTCCCGAAGCTGAGAGTTTAAACTCGCCGACTTGAATTTCTCCATGACGGATATTCCCGCCTCTGCTTTCCCACCAACTCCGCATATTTGCTGGAATGCATTCGCGGCGCTGACAAGTGCCCGCTTCGAGCAGCGATGTGCGCGCCGAGCTCGCATCAAACTCCCTAACCAAGGACGGCGCCGCAAGCATGGCCACCGCAACCCTCCAGTTCCCGCCAGCCCCATAGCGGCGCCCACCTGCTAGCCACATCTTGCGTGCACATGCTTGACCCGTGCGGGCTCACCTGGAGGTTCCTCGTGCTCTTCCACTTCATCATCGGGTTGCGAGGAGCTGTTCTCATGATGCAAAGCTTCGTTAAGAACCTGAACGCCCAGCTCCGCCTCACGGGCTCGGAACCACCTTGCGCCTCATGCGGCGTGTTTCCCTCCTTGTCTCATGCCGTCGAAGCGGGCCTCAGCAATATCATCTCATGCCGCGTCACGCACCTCCTTGTCTCATGCCGTCGAAGCGGGCCTGAGCAATAGCATCTCATGCCGCGTCACGCACCTCCTTGTCTCATGCCGTCGAAGCGGGCCTCAGCAATATTATCTCATGCCGCGTCACGCACCTCCTTGAGAGCCATCGCAGCGCTGTCCTTTTGTACACTTTTGTCTGACTCCAGTTGCGCTTCCACACTTTTCTTCTCGATCGCCTGGATCTCCTGCTGAAGATGCACCTGCTTCACCCTCTCCAGCTCCTGCCCATCCGCAGTCCCACCTCTCCCGCGCCATCATGGTCAAGCACGCAGGCGAGGCGGCTCGATGCTCGAGGCAGCTCAGCGCAGCAGACAGTACCTCGACACCTTCAATCTCCCCAAAGATGGAAGCAGCAGCGCCCGAGGGTGCTCCCAGGAACCCCCCTCCTGACATCACCATCCCGCCATCGCACCATCCCACCGACACGCCTTGACGCGCACCAAACTGGTCGCAGCGGCAACACTCATGCTGATGCCCGACGTTGCCAGTTGTGTCTGCGCGGTCATGCTCGTCCCTTGTGCCCGATTGTGAGGCGCAGCAAAGCCCGCATTAAATGGCAGGAGGCGCGCCAGCCGAAGCCGGGCCGCCACCGTCCCAGTGGCTTAGAGAAAGGTGCAGGAACTGGGCGGGGTAGCGTGCCAAGATGCCACATGCTGAACGGCATGAGATCGGCCGATAAAATCCAGCCCACCATCATCCCAGTGGATGTGAAAAGCAAATCAGGAGCCGGGCGGGGCCGTGACAAGATACCACAAACGCATACATATTCCCAACCCAGATGCAAAGCAGCATGGAAAGATGATACGATGTGAACGATCATCGCCCAACAATTGTTGGTGCCAGGGTTACGGAGTAAGCGGACCCTGCTGGCATGCCCCCCAGTGGCTCACGGTCGATGGATGGGACCCGTTGGTCCATGGTTATGCCATGCATGCAGTCACACCACACAGCATGGACACCCCATGTCAAAAAAAAGGAAACATGCGGGCACCTAAGTGCTCCCCCAAAAAAATCGAGGGAAAACAAAGAAGGTGGACTTCACCACCTTCTGCCTCTCCTCGCAGCACGACAGACGAATCTACCGAGCTCTCCAAGAGGCAGTGCCCGCCAGCGAACAAAAGCTGCACATGCGCACAAAATGTGGGGCAGCTGGTAGCTCTCCAGCTTTGCACTCTAGATATGCAAAGCTGTGGAAATATTAGATATGATGTGCAAAGCTGTGGAAATAATAGATACGCAAAGCTGTGGAAATATTAGATATGATATGCAAAGCTGTGGCACCACAGGGACAACCGTCTCCCAAAACCCACTTCCATCCACCCACCACCGACAAACACACACACCTAAGTGTATGCTGAATCCTTTGATCCCCGGCGTGGGTACATAGCGTAGCCAGTCTTCTGTGGCTACAGGGTGCCAAAGGACTCGGTCCAAGGATAAGCACACACTGAATGGCATGAGATCAGCCGACAAAAGCCAGCCTACCATCATCCCGGTGGATGTGAGAAGCAAATCAGGAGATTACGCCTAAACCAATGTAAAGCAGCATGGATGGATGGATGCATGTACCAAACACTGTCGATCACGCGAGACTGCGCAATGTACGTAACTCAACGCGCGCTGAATCCTGGGTATCGGAGTAAGTGATTCCTGCTGGCATGCCCCCGGAGGCTTCACAATGCCGGCGGCCACTCACACGCACACGCATCGCACCGCTCAAGTTCGCAGCTTTCTCGCAGGGTATTCGGTGCAAGCCCCATAGAGTTGGTGCTGGGGGACAGCCCTTGGGGATTCCGGCCGTGGCGTGGGTGGGCAAGCTCTCTTGAGACGAGGCTCTGGGGCGGGTAGAGGGCAGAGGGTTGATCCTGAGTGTGGGCTTGGTAATGCGGAGATGGCTCGAGCGATTCGAGGGACAGAGGTGAGCCGGCTTCAGAGACACAGCAGCAGTGTGCCGGCAGGGCAGTTGCAGAGGGGCTCGGGTGGCCCAGTGAGGCTCAGGGAGCAGAGGGGTGGTCCTGAGTGTAGGCTTGGTGGTGGAGAGATGGCATGAGCAGCTGGGGGGCGGGCAGAGGTGAACCGACTCCAGAGACATGGCAGCAGCGCGCCGGCGGTGCAGTTGCAGAGGGACTCAGGTGGCTCAGTAAGGCTTAGGGGGTCCCATTCTTCACTAGCGAGCTCCGATGAATCCGGGTAAGTGTGCCGAAGTGTGTGCTGAATCCTTTGATCCCTGAATTCTATGTACCCTATAGTGATCCCTGCACTATAGGGTGCATAGTGCAGCCGATCCTTTCCGGGTATGTGATGCCAAAGGAGCCGGTCCAAGGATAGCCACATGATCCGCCCTCTGTCTCTGCAGATGTCTTAGCTTTCCAATCGTGAGGGTTTAGACACACCCACCAAACACGGCTGGCGTGACAACATGGCAAAATGGTGCGAATCGCTGCTCCTATCATTGGTGAACGCTCGCACACACCATTGGATTGCAAACGATATGCGATCACACAACATTCATCCGTTCAATCAAAGCAGGAGATCTGGAGCTGCTGCATCCAATCCACGACGCTCTCTGCACGCTTCGGTGCCCCCGGAGCCATCCTCGGGTCCCAGCGGGTGGCGCAAAGCGAAGACCCACGTGGCGGTCATTGCCGGTCCACGCGAGCACCGAGGCAGAGACCTCCAGTGGAGGCACCGGAGTGCACACACCCGCTGGGAAGTAACTTCCTGTGCGTTCAGGATGCACGCCAAGGGCGAGGGGGAAGGGAAGGGACTGGAGCTCACATCACAGACAGCATCATACTTCTGCTCAAGCGCCTCCCGAGCATCCACCTCAACATTGTGCTCGTGACGCAGAAAGACGATGGCCTCGTTGGACTTATTCATCTTCTCTTTCAGGTCGCCTATCTCGATCAACTGCTCCTCTACCTTGGCTTGCGAGGCAGCGAGCTGCAGCACCCCCTCTACCTTGGCTTGCGAGGCGGCGAGCTGCAGCACCCACCCCCTCTACCCCATCTGCAGAGCTCTGTATCTGCAACGCGCATCCTCGCGGGCACCGTGCCTCCCAGGGGCGCCCTGCCCCACTCCCGGCGAGCCGCACTTCGAGCCGGGCCGCCCCCGCCTTCAGCAGCATGCCTACCTGCTGCAGATAAGACTCTTCGTTGTTCTTCAGCTGCGGCCACCCCCCTCCCACCCCCTCCCGGCCCGATCCAAGCCCGGCTCAACCCTGACTGCGCAGCGGCAGCTCACCACGGCCTCCCCTTCACCGCCTGTCTACCGTGCCGAGCTAGAACCACACTTGCGAGCACAGCTGCACCCCCGCCCCTTCGCTCTATTCGTTGGTGGAAACTCTCCTCCAGAGGAACGCATTACGCAATCCTCAAAGACCGCCTCCAATCGAGGTGCTTACCTGACACCTTGCACAGGGAGGCGGGTCCCAACTACTTTTAATGCACTTGTTAGCGCGCTTCAACTCATTTGCGATACTGATCCGCATCGCATCAAGGGACCTCATCGGTTTTGCGACTCGACCGAGGACCAGGAACTCAAACATTGTGTGACCTCTTTCTCCTGAAATGGTATAGGCTTCTCGGGAAAACTGTTACGCATCCATTTTTCCTGGTCCCAATACACACATTTCGAAAATTGGGAGACTTTCACGGAACAATTCATGAGTTGCCGATTCAGAAACGTTTGTCCACTTGTTCATCCGAGTTCATCTCGGCGCCTCTGACGGACGCGCAGGTCGCATGGGCGGCCCGCTATGACTCAAAGGGGGAAATGGAGACAAGCTATTAAACCCCCGGTAGGCGCTCCGCAGCTGCTCACACCCTCAGCGCCCGCACCTCCTCAGCCTTCGCCCCCTCATTCGCGCGCTTCTGCGCAGCCCTCCTCCCCCCTCCCCGCCCACCCCTGAGTTGTCAAACCCGGATCCGCTACATTGAAACACTACACGCAGATGGGCGCGCCACCACAGCGTGACCTGCACCCGCCACAGACACACGCCAGCCTGCGCCTTTCGTGGAGACCACGCATTTCACTGAATCTTGCAGCAGTGACCGGCCGGCCACACTTGCAATTACAGGGATTGCGACGGCCATGAGAGGCTGCTGTTGCGATCTAAGGGAAGGCAATGGTTGGCCAGCAGCGATTGAAAGGGCCTCTCAGGGGTGAGGGCCCACTGCATCGAGGTCACTGATCACAGAGCGCAGCTCCTCATTCTCCGCCTGGATCTCGGAGAAGCTCGTCTGGCGCTGCGCTGCGTCCTCTTGCAGTTCCTGCATCACCGCCACCGCAATCCGCCCCTTTCACCGCAGAAGAGCTCCAGAAAGGCTCTCCGTGTAGGATTTCGAGAGTTTCGGTTACACAAAAGCGAGCGTAAACTTTCATTATCAAAAGATATACCAGTTCGTCGCTCGAAACGACACGAACATTTGCGCACCATCATTACTGATTGGGCGATCTTATGTGAAAGTTCACGAAACAGACTCCTACGTGTCACTGTCGTGTTCATACCGACCGCAGTGACACTCCTGACTACTACATATGGAGTCATTACGCACTTCCCGATGGTCATCAGAGATCTGACGGTCACGATTAGTTCAGCAGATCTACAGATCTAGATCTAAGGGTTCCACAGGGTTTCTTTAGGGTTTCTTCAGGGTTTGAGTATCCTGACTACTGTACAAGGTCTAGATAGTCATGCTTTACACCAAACTGATCAGCAGCACTTGCAGATTCCAATACCCCTTCTAAAGGGTGACTGTCTAGTTCTCCTACTGCCAGTTCTTGGGAATGGTGCCCCCTCAGTCAGCAATATCCAGTTCTTGGGATGGTGCCCCTCCAGCTCCAGAGTATGGGATGGTGCCCCCTTCAGTCTTCAGTCTTCAGGGTCGGAGTCCTTCATCTTCATGATACCAAGCCTTTCTCTGTGTGTAACGAAAGCTGGTAGAGGAAGAGGCTTGGTGAATATGTCCGATGTGTTGTCTGCTGAGCAGACATACAAGGCTTCCGCTGTGTTGGACTTCACCAGTTCCCGGATGTACATGTTCCTCACCTCAATGTGCTTGGACCTGTTGTTGTTCACATAGTCAGAGGCCAAGTGAATGGCCCCCTGGTTATCACAGTACATAGGCACTGGGTTGCAGATGTCCACCAGGTCATTCAGCACGTTGATAATGTACTTGATCTCACGGGCCCCTTCAGACATGGCTATGATCTCGGCCTCGGTAGTTGAGAGTGATACACACCTCTGCATGATCGAGGAGAAGATGAGCAAGCTCCCACACAGGCAGAGTGCAATGCCAGATGTGGACTTTCTCGTTGTCTTGCAGCCAGCATAGTCAGCATCGGTGTATATGCACATAGGTAGTGCTCCACATGCCAGACCCAGCCCCCTTGGCACAGAAGAGGTTGCTCGTAGCACCAGCTCGTAGCTCACAGTGCCCTTTAGGTATCTGACAACCTGTTTCAGTGCCACAAAGTGCTCTGGGCCATAGGACGCACAGAACCGAGAGAGAGCAGACACAGCAGCCATGATGTCAGGGCGTGTGCACCTTGCAACCCACTGCAGCTGCCCAAGCAGCCCCCTGAACGGAATGGTGGCATCTTTGCCATCAGATGGTGCTAGAGAGCACCTTGGGGACATGGGCAAGCTAGCCGGCTTGGCATCCTTGAGTCCATAGGTGTCAATCATCTGGGAGATGTACCCAGATTGAGAGAGATATGCCACCCCAGGGCCCCAACGCACACCAATACCCATCACAAGATCCAGAACACCCAAGTCCTTGCAGGCATACTTGGAGTTGAAGGCTGCCACGAAGTTGTCATACCACGTGCGACTGTCAGTGGCCACAATGTAGTCATCAACATATGCCAGAATAATGACCGTGATGTCAGAGTCCCTGATGAAGTACAGACAGGGCTCAATATCACTGTGCCTCATCCTCTTGTCGTAGGCCATGATGAAAGCATCGCTGGTCTCAAACCACTCTTTGCCCACTTGCTTCAGGCCATACACTGCCTTGAGGAGCTTGGCACATGTCCTCCCCTGATACTCCAGCCCCCTAGGGAGCTGAACATACAGATCCTCCTCGAGGGTCGAGTTCAGGAAGGCTGTTTCCACATCCATGTGATACACCTGTAGGGAAAGGTTCAGCGCCAGAATGATAACCAGTCTCACTGAAGACAACTGAGTACACGGGGCAAAGGTGTCGAAGTAGTCGACACCATACTCCTGCTTGTTGCCCCTCACACACACCCTCGCCTTGCGCTTTTGCAACTGCAGATGCTTGTCCAGCTTGACCTTCAACACCAACGCCATGTCCAACAGGCGAACCCCAGGAGGCACATCCTCCTTGTCCATCATCTCGAGAGCCTGCTTGACCGTAACCAGGGCCTCCAACTCGATCTGGATAGCTTCCATCCACTCATTAGCATCTGGCGCCCCCATAGCTTGCTTGACCCCCTTTGGTTCAGTCACCCCAGGTGGCAGTACATCCACTGAGTCTCCCGCACACCCCTTCGCAGCCACTGCCAAGCATGTGTGCTCAGGAGGGAAATGCACCTTACCCAATGGCAGATCAATGTGCGTGAAGTTCGTGAGTAACATAACACAGTATGGAAATGAGCTGGGTCCCACAGCCCGTGCGCATATGATCCCAGCCTCTAGTTTCTCACGTCCAACATCCGCCATGACCTCAGTAAACAATGGGTAGTCGACATTGAGGTCACCAGTGTGCACAGCCGAGCGCACAGCAGTCATATGCTTGGGCCGGCCATCCAGATAGTCTCTGAGACTCACCCAGCATGTCACATCTCCAGCTCTCACCTTCAGCACTGCCAAGATCTCGTCGCTCTCATCAGGTAAATAGGCCCCAATACCAAGAATATCATCTTCCAGATCACTGGGAAGGGTGTCATGATACTCCGCATCCAGCATCGTCACCATGAAGTTGGTACTCAGTGGGGCCACTGCTGAAGGATCCCACGTGGTGACCACCTTGCCCAGCTTGTCGACAGCCTCATGGAACCTCACCATACCAGACTTGACGATCTTGCCGGACTCGGGATCATACAGTAAGTAGGCCGAGGAGACCTCAGAGTGACCAATGTATCTGAGCTGCTTCGCCCGGTCGCTGAGCTTATGCTCCCTGCCGTCTGGGTCCACAAAGGCATACGCCAGACAGCCGAATACTCGAAGGAGGGAGAGGTCATAGTGTTTCCCATACAGCATGTAGTAGGGGGACTGCCTATGCAGAGGCCGCTGGAACGTCCTGTTCAAGGTGTACACAGAGTGCCGAATAGACAGCGGCCATACCTCCACACCAAAACCAGATGTCACCAGCAGCGCCCGAGCCATTGCCTGCACCGTTCTGTGGGACCTCTCGACCCGAGCCTGGTTCTCGTGGAGGTAGGGTGACCCATGTCGCTGCTCAATGCCCCGGTCCTTGCAGTATTGCTGCGTCTGTCCAGCAATCATAGTCGAGTCTCCATCAGTATGCAGCACCATGTGGTACTTCTCCTCCAGCCTCATGCGGCTCCTGTGCTTCCTGACTTCGACCAGGAACTCCTCCAGCGCTCCTAGGTAGTCGGACTTCTTCTTCAGGAAGTAAACACATAACCAGGATGTGCAATCATCTAAGAAGAGAACGAACCACCTGTACCCGCCAGTACTGTGTCTGAACGGGCCACAGGTGTCAGACCATACCAATAACCCAATCTCTGCAGCCCTCTCCCTGCCCGTAGGCTTCATGGAAGGTCTGATGGCCTTGGTCAGCCTGCAGGAGACACACCTCTCCGAACAACGCAGCACCAGACTCTTTGCATACTGCGCAGACGTGATGCCCATGGGGACCCCCTCGTCCAGCATGTTCTGCATGGTGACGTCGCCAACATGTCCAAGGCGAAGGTGTGCAAGCATCTTGGCGTCAATCTTCACCGCCGTATGCCCATCCTTGTACAACACTACCACCGGCCACCTGGTCTCTCTGACCTACACTCGGTCTTCCCCACACATCTCCAGGTGCTCCACGTTGTAACATGAGCCCAGTGGAGCTGAGAATATCGTTTCCCCAGCAGGATACTCATGAATAATGGTAAACTGGGACGTAAACTGCCACCAGCTTGCAGTCTCCCATCTGGGTAACACCAAAAGAAACTTGGTGGAGTGAGGTGCCCTATCAAAATCACTGAGTGCCTTCTGCAGGCACCTCAGGATGATATCATGCTCATAGGGCGGGTTGCCATAGCATGCCTCACCTGCCCAGTCCCTGTCGAAGCAAGGCCGGTCAGTGGTGCAATAGTTGCCCAAGACGTGGTTGTCACTGGAGGCAAACAGTTCCAGAGTGAATGGCCCATGCTCCTCGATGTGCTTTCCAGCCCTCTCAAACTTCCAGTCCGATTTGTCCCGGTCAGAGTCATCGTGATATGCCGCACAGGCTACATATGTATCCAGAGCGCCAGTCACCCGATCCTCATATATGATGTACTGGTTGCCAACCTTGGAGAATGAGAATGTCACCCCCTCACTGGATATCCGCCTGGCTCCAAAGTCAACACTGAACCCAGCATCCTCAAGTGCCACCACTAACACCAAATTGAAGGGCTGCCCAGGGATACAGTGTGCACCAGTGAACTGCAGTCCAATAGCGCGCCCAGTGAGCACATCCAGCTTGGCAAATGTCACCGTGCCTCTGCCCTCAGATGAGACAGTACCTGCCTGCACTACACTGAAAGTGGAACGAGAAGTGGCATCAAAGTCACCCCCAAAGCTAGCCATCGAGTTGAATATGTGCTTGGAGGCACCACTGTCCAACATGGCCACTTGACCACCGCCTGCAGCCAATGGCAGGTCGCTGGTGAATATGTCAGTCTTGCTGTTTGCAGATGCAACACAAAGGGCAAGTGAGGTGCACATAGGATGCCCCCCTGGCAGGTCACATGCCTCGTCATCATCAGAGTCACTGCCATCCTCCAGATCAGGCGCATCATCATACCAATCAGCCCCAGGGTCAGCGCTCTCGGGACAGAGGTGGTGCTTGTAAGGCAGACAGAATAGTCCAGATGCCCAATCATCAGAGGGGATGCCACCCACTCCTTCAAGGGGCTGCGACATGCACACATCATCCTCCTCGTCTGAGTCCGAGGCATCCACCAGGTCAGGCATAGCATCCGAAGCATAACCATCATCACCCGAGTCAAAGTTAGAAGCTGTATCCATAACACCGATGGAGTAACCAGAGTCATTACCACAATGACGATAAAATAGCCCAGATGCCCAATCATCAGAGGGGATACCACCCACTCTTTCAAAGGGCTGCCATGAGTGTTCACCACCTTCCTCGTCCGAGTCAGAGGCATCCACCAGACTCGGCATAGTATCTGAAGCATGATCATCACCACCTGAGCCAGAGGAATCGCTGAGACCAGGTATATAGCTGAGTCCAGATAGCGTGTGACTGGCCCAGGCATGGTGGTTAGCAGCAATCTGCTCAGGCAATGTGAGAATGGCATCAAAGCCACCCAGTGCATACACATGCTCAGGCAAAGGGTGAGAAGAGAAGGCATGTTGAAAAGTAACCTGCTCAATTCCGTATATCATACAGTTGTACGGCGTGGCCTCAGAGGTAGAATCCCCTGGATCCGAAGAGTCACTGTCACTATGAGAAGAGTCCTCAGAGGCATAGCCACCTTGATCCGAATCATCACTGCCATCAGACGAGGAGTCAAAGTTCCACCCATCATCATAGCCATATCCCAGCAAAGCCCAGAAGTCCTCAACTGCCTTCACTGTGTCCCGAGTAACCATACTGAGCAAAGTTACCCATGACTGCAACCTCTCAAAGGACCCTCGTACCATGACCGGCTCCTTCTCAAGCAGACGTTGCAGTAAGCCCAGCTGCTCCGCCACAAGGTGCTTCGCATACACCATCTCTTCTCGGCATACCACGCTGCCATTAGCAGGAAAGTGAGGATCCTCCAGCACCTTCAATGCCCTGTCCGACACTTCCATAGAGCCATTCATGAACATACTATGCACATACTGGACTTCCGAAGTGTACCATGGCTGCCTGGGGGATATCTGATACCCAGGCCCAAGATGCTGCCCTCTTCCTGCCTCCCATAGGGCTTGGGTAGGATCAAGCTTCCTCCCAGGCAGAGCTGTGCACAGAGTGTCAATGTAGACAAACGAGTCGTACACTGGAGTCACAGGGAAATATCTGTGCTCATTCAATAAGAACCGATGCTTATTGGGCTGATAGGAGTGTGACTTCTTACCAGGCTTCTTCAATGCAGAGTGCCTTCTCACAGAAGCACCAGACCTCCACCGACAGACACCACTCACAGATCGGTCCTCACCTCCAACTGGGAAAGGATCCTCAGAAGATGTAAGTCCACTCAGAACTGCATAGTAGTTGTACAGGGAGACACCAGATTGAGACCCAATATAGTCTTCCACAGCGTAACCAGAGATAAATTGAGGCATGTCGTCAGAGAAGCAGGCAACCACGCTGTCAAGCTCACAGATAGCATACAGAGCCTCCCCAGAGGCATCCACACCAGGGTCCTGCTGAGCTTCAGTAACAGCAGCTGCACGATTGGGTAGCTTCCCATGCTTCTGGTAGTCCTGGACCCTCTTCATTATTGCATCCTTCCTCTTGGGATTCTTCCTGAGGGACTCCTCCCGCTTGCCCTCGTTAGTCACAAAGCATTCCTTGGACGAGTGCCCAGTCATATGACATATCGGGCACGGCACCTTCTTGAGCATCACAGTACGTTTCTGCTCCTCCTGCTTGCCCCTGTCCTCCACAATTCCAGCACCCGTCTCCGCAGCCGCTGCTGAAGTGGCTATAATGTTGTCGTAGTGGTCACACACCGCGTCGCTCAGCTCCTGGAACGACGGTATCTTGTTCTTGGAGTACATAGAACGTACCAAGACATATGCCGGGTTCAAAGAATTCAGCACCATAGCCACAAAGACCGCCTCCAGGCTGGCAACATGAAATTTCTCACCGGTCGGCAGGAATTCGCTCGCATACGCATATTCCTTCACCCTGTCGAGAATTTGCCGCGCACTCAGAAAGAACGGCAGTGGGTTAGCAAGCGACGCAAACTTCCTCGTGTCATCAAGCAGAGCCTTGACCTGCCTCACAAAGTACGCAGAGCCCGTGCTCCGACGCATTTTAACTAGCTGCCGCCAGGCCAAGATACCGTCCGCCTCCTCGCTGTACGTCTGCACAACCGCATTTGCTGTCTTGGAAGTCACGGCCGACAGAAAGTCGTGAAACAACTGATTCGCTGCCACAGAGAAGTGCTCGTCCTCCTTGATGTCCCCCAATTCGCGCGCGTCCGATAAGAGTAACGCCAGTGCCCGGTGACGCAAACATGGCACAATTTTACCTCGGAACTCCAGCCACTTGGCGTCATTTTCCGCGTCGTTACCAGAATAAAGTTGGTCAGACTTGAAACTCTTCAACATCTCCGCCAGAGGAGGCAAAGGTACGCCCGCATTTCCACCCGCAACGTGAGAGTGAACACCGGAACCAGACATACCGGATTTCGCGGCCTCAGGAGACGCAAACGCTTCTCCTGTCCCCGCATTCTGATTCGCAGCCAACTGGGGCACTGTCTGTGCCAGGACCTGAACCATTTTCATAAGCTCATTTATACGCGCGTCTTGCTGCGAAAATAGCTGTTGTTGTCGCTCATCGATAAGAGCTGTCAGCACTGCAGAGTCCCCCCCAACTGAAGTTCCATCTTCCGACTGCACCTCCGAGATATCGCCGTAAGTAGATTCCACACTCAGTCCTGGTGGGGTCCGCCCCGCAAGCTTGGCCTTGTCTTGTCCCTTACTCATTTCCGAAAAACGCGCAGCAAAAAAATTGCGTGATACAACCGTAGGTTAACACTTACTGTGTAGTAAGTGGGCCCAAAACCTGTAGGATTTCGAGAGTTTCGGTTACACAAAAGCGAGCGTAAACTTTCATTATCAAAAGATATACCAGTTCGTGCTCGAAACGACACGAACATTTGCGCGCCATCATTACTGATTGGGCGATCTTATGTGAAAGTTCACGAAACAGACTCCTACGTGTCACTGTCGTGTTCATACCGACCGCAGTGACACTCCTGACTACTACATATGGAGTCATTACGCACTTCCCGATGGTCATCAGAGATCTGACGGTCACGATTAGTTCAGCAGATCTACAGATCTAGATCTAAGGGTTCCACAGGGTTTCTTTAGGGTTTCTTCAGGGTTTGAGTATCCTGACTACTGTACAAGGTCTAGATAGTCATGCTTTACACCAAACTGATCAGCAGCACTTGCAGATTCCAATACTCCGCATCCTATGAAAGAGCACCGCCCCTACCTAGGTGTATGCTGAACTAGGCGCATCTCTGACCCTCTGGGGTAGGCCCTCATCCTGCAGCCTCCCGTTATGAGGAATGGCTGCAAAAGGGTGTTGCTTCTTGGCATTAGCCAGCTAGTAGCGGGGATAAAGCCTCTAGAGCACTTGGTGGACCTGATAATAGCAGTTAGGGATCTGTAAAGGGGCAGGCTTGACCGCCGTGCACCTACTAACATCACGTCTCCGATAAGAGCAGTCACATATTTTCTTTTTTCACCGCCCCCGAGGAGGGCGCGCAGCTGCGTGAGGCGGGAGCGCGCGTGTGACAGTGACCGGGAGGTGAATCTCGACGGCTCACCCTGACATCTTGAACGCGCCACGTGCGCTCCCCAGGCATGTGGGGAAGAGAGCAGTGAGCGAGCGGGCGCTCCCGCACCTTGACCTCCGCCAGGTGGTCCTCGATCTGCTGTTGGGAGGACCCGAGCTGCTCCTTCAACTCCTGGACGGTCTTCTCCAGCTCGGCCGCCTTGGCGCTTACGCCGCCAGGGCCAGGCTTGATGGAGCTCGCCACCTACACATTGCGACGCAATGGGAGTTAAGAGGATCGTGCTACCAGAGCGGAAGAAGAAGAAGAAAGGAGAAGAAGAAGAAGAAGGGGTACCCACACACTGAACGGCATGAGATCGGCCAACAAAAGCCAGCCCACCATCATCCCAGTGGATGTGAGAAGCAAACCAAGAGCAGGGCGGGGCCGTGACAAGATACCACCAACGCATACATATTCCCAACCCAAATGCAAAGCAGCATGGAAAGATGATACGATGTGACACCACACACTGAACGGCATGAGATCCGCCAACAAAAGCCAGCCCACCATCATCCCAGTGGATGTGAGAAGCAAATCAAGAGCAGGGCGGGGCCGTGACAAGATACCACAAACGCATACATATTCCCAACCCAAATGCAAAGCAGCATGGAAAGATGATACGATGTGACCGATCATCGCCAAACAATTGTTGGTCCCAAGGTTACGGAGTAAGCGGACCCTGCTGGCATGCCCCCCAGTGGCTCCCGGTCGATGGATGGGACCTGTTGGTCCATGGTTATGTCATGAATGCAGTCACACCACACAGCATGGACACCCCATGTCAAAAAAAGGAAACATGCGGGCACCTAAGTGCTCCCCACAAAATTCAAGGGAAAACACAGAAGGTGTACTTCACCACCTTCTGCATCTCCTCGCAGCACGACAGACGAATCTACCGAGCTCTCCAAGAGGCAGTGCCCGCCAGAATGGCACCACAGGGATAACCGCCTCCCAAAACCCACTTCCACCCGGCGGCCGTCCCCGTTCACAGCGATCCGCCAGTACTTCATATCAAGGTCAAAGAACACAAGTCCCCCGGCATATGTAATAACCATGAGCACTGTACACGGAGAGGGAGCTAGCGTCAGACGAATCCAAGACACTCCCAAAAAGCGAGCCGTAGACGAATCCCCGACGCACTCAAAGAGGCAGTACCCGTCAGAAGGGTACCACAGGGACAGCCACATCCCATCATCCAAATCATTCCAGTGGCCGTCCCCATTAACAACGAGATGCCAGTACCCCATAAAGTGGGTGTCGATCACCAGTCCCCGGCAGGTGAAAAAGCCCCAAGGCACTGGACATAAATAGAGCCAGCCGCAGACGATTCTCCGACGCCCTCAAAGAGGCAGTACCCGCCAGAAGGGTACCACAGGGACAGCCACATCCCATCATCCAAATCATTCCAGTGGCCGTCCCCGTTAACAACGAGATGCCAGTACCCCATAAAGTGGGTGTCGATCACCAGTCCCCCGGCAGGTGAAAAAGCCCCAAGGCACTGGACATAAATAGAGCCAGCCGCAGACGAATCCCCGACGCCCTCAAAGAGGCAGTACCCGCCAGAAGGGTACCACAGGGACAGCCACATCCCATCATCCAAATCATTCCAATG
>LGRX02012135.1:0-23031 GCA_001247695.2 Cymbomonas tetramitiformis
ATGTGCCCTACCCACTTATGCCCACGTTCCGCCGCACCGACCCGAAACAACCACATACATCCTACAAGCCACACCCCCATATGGTCGCGTGTCAGAGGAGCTGTCCTCACACCGCACCATATATATTCAGTGTGCCCTACCCACATGCGCCCACGGTCCGCCGCACTAACCCGAAACAACCACATACATCCTACAGGCCACACCCCCATATGGTCGCGTGTCAGAGGAGCTGTCCTCACACCGCACCATACATATTCAGTGTGCCCAACCCACATGCGCGGTAGCCCCTCATTTGTGTCGCACGGGGTATTTTATTTGTCGTGTCGCAAAAGATTCGTTTATATTAACGACGCTTCGCAGCTTTTTCAGAAATATGCTGTTTTTCATTTCGTTTCCCTTAAAGGAGCGAAACAGGTTTCCTGGAAAAAAGTGACATCAACAGGCCACACCGCAGGAGCTGTCCCTCAAAAATTATGCCGTTGGAAATTTTTCGAAAATTTTCTGCCCATGTCAGCAGTCCTACCCCGGATTGTGTCGAGCGCTCGCGCTTTACCGGCCAATCATGATACGATAGCATATCAGCAGTCCTACCCCGGATTCTTTCGACCGACAACGAGAGAAACGTTTAACAATTCAAAATTATACCACGAAGATATATATGCTGTTTTTCATCCATGTCAGCAGTCCTACCCCGGATTGTGTCGAGCGCTCGCGCTTTACCGGCCAATCATGATACGATAGCATCTCAGCAGTCCTACCCCGGATTCTTTCGACCGATCGTTCGTAACCGACAACGAGAGACACGGGTAACAATTCCATATTTTACCCCGAAGATATGTGGAATTTACAATTATGAATTTGTCGCAAAACTGCTCTAACAGGTTTACCGATCTCAACATCATCATCAGCAGTCCTACCCCGGATTGTTTCGGCCGATCGCTAGTAACCGACAACGAGAGACACGGGTAACAATTCCATATTTTACCCCGAAGATATGCGGAATTTACAATTATTTACGCATCTCGTCATTCAAGATCATCTCACCACTCCTATCGGCGGCGCGGCCCGGACAAAAGTGGATATGGTATGATCCTGGTCGGCAACGTTTTCATTTTTCTCCAAGCTCTTATCTTGCGCCTACCTGCTCGCTGTCTCAGCGCGCGGCTTGTGTTTTTGTTTGATTAATGATTTTTGCGCGCTACTTTTCTTTAGCGATATTTCATATCGAGCATGTTTTCGTGTGCATGCGTGGAACCCGGCGGGGGGGCGTTCCTGCGATGTTCTTCCATGAGCCGCATCCCACCAGCAGCCCATCCTACGATACATGGATGATTGGAGGCCGTCGGGCGTCTTTGCATCCCGCCTGACGGCTTGGGTTCAATTTTCAACAGGAATTCTTCCTTCCTGAGCAGCGCTCTGTTTTTTTGCAGGTTTATGCTGTGCCTTTTCTGAAGGCGCCAGCAACGGCCATAGTGTATAATTCATGCTGTGCCTTTTCTGAAGCCGCCAGCAACGTTCCTGGCGGCATCTTTCCCTCTGGCCCTACTAAGCTGAAGGGGTGCTTGGAGACCGGCGGCATTCTCCGACGGGTTGGGTTCGATTCCCAACGTCTTTACTAACCAGCGTTTCGTTTTTTGCAGGTTTTGTTTTTTACGCCGAGCATCCTTTTATGCCGCCAGCAGAGTGCTCGCGGCATCCTGTGACTTCCAGCTCTGTTTAGGTTTCGCCGATTATTGATGTTCAGAATTTTAGATGTTCCACCCACTGTTCCGCTGCTGTTTTTAAAAACGTCTATTTTGTACGTAGACGCCCACCCGAGGGTGAAATGCGGACAGCAGTTGGCTGTCGGTATTGGGTTCGATCCCCAACGTCCTGACTGATTCGCTGTTCGTGTGCTGCAGGAAACGTTTTGGTTCTGAAGATTTTGGAACGTGCGCTGTGCTCTAGTTTCCTAGTTTAGATTTTCATATCGCCCTCGGGTAGTTGAATCCTTGTATTAGAAACTAGCAGCCTAGTAGTAATAAGTATTTATGCTAATATTTTTTAAGAGAGTAATCGGTTTTTCTCTTAGTATCTTTATCCATCTGAAATGCTTGCTTGCTTGCTACTCATGTGTGCCTCGTGCTATATGAATGTCCCCAAGTGATCGTATAATACACCTGTGTTTTATGTAATATTCGCGGTACTTCTCGTTCAGTAATTTTGTTTTTCAAGTCATAATCGCGGTACTATTCGTTTGTGTTCCCCCTAGCTTAATTTCATTTTCGGAAATTTTCTGTGAATTTTCACGACAAAAATGAGCGTGGTCCTCATGATTGTCGCACCTGCGACAGACATGAGCCCCCAGCTCATTTCTGTCGCACGGTATAATTCCAATCTGTCTTGCGACACGACAAATAAAATACCCGGTGCGACAAATTTGAAGTGCTACCCACATGCGCCCACGGTCCGCCGCACCGATCCGAAACAATATACGTCTTGTTATGTTTTACTATCAAGACGTACCAAACCAATACATATCTACAAGTGGAGCCACGGGTCCGGGGGCGCGCCTCGAGCCTTGAATCACAAGGACACGCGCACGCCTCTCCTAACCCACCGGCTGTAATCCACAACTACCCCAAAAGAAGATGCCTTGAAGACGAGTAGCCACGGGTACAGGGGGCGCGCAGCGAGCCTTGAATCAGGCCACGCGCACGCCGCTCCCGACCCACCGGCACATCGTCGGGGAAAAGAAAAACAACCTTCCGTCATGTAACCTTACCGGCCGGTCGAAGGAGTACCCTCCCGAGCTGAACACCATCCAGAAACCAACACAAGTGGAACACGCTTGTACGCACGTCTCTTTTTAAGCAACCTCTGACGGCGGAACGTATTACACAAATTAGGTTTAAGATAGGCAATCGGTTTCAGGCATCACGGAAAACTCACCGGGGGTTCCGCAGGCTCTTCAGGCGCGCCGTCTTCTTCCCCCGCGGGCTCCTCATTGGAGTCCTCATTGAGGTCCAACTCGGCTGCTGCAGCACCGGCTTGACCAGCTTGGCCCACAACCTGCACACGCGAAAACCCGTTCAGATCACTGCCCACGACAAAGTTGTCACGGGCCGTGTCGGGGGGCACGGGGTGAGACGTGTGACCCCGGAGCACCCTTCACTTCACTGCCCATCACGACAAAGCTGTCAAGGGCCGTGCTTGTGGACTTGTGGGGGAGCAAGGGGTTCACCTTCCATGGTCGCAATTGCTTGACCGAGCTCACGCACGCCCAGTCGTTCATGTGTTCATCCCAAATCGCGTGGCGGGCACAACACGCAGCTTGTTGGTGACAATTCGCGACTCCGTTCTGACCTGCGTGGGTATCGGCTAAAGGTTACAAGTGTTCAAGTGTATCGAAATATTCAGTGCCAGCAGCTATTCAAGATTAGCTTTCATGATATTTGTCCTATATTCAAGGGACCCAACCCACATACGCCCACGCGTGGTGTGCCACACCAACCCCAAACAAACACATGCATAGTGCTGGCCACACCCCCTTCTGGTCGCGTGTTAGAGGAGCTGTCCTCACATCGCACCATACATATTCAGTGTGCCCAACACACATGCGCCCACGGTATGCCGCACCAACCCAAAACAACCACATACATCCTACAGGCCACACCCCCTTATGGTCGCGTGTCAGAGGAGCTGTCCTCACACCGCACCAAACATTTTCAAGGGGCCCAACCCACATGCGCCCACGGTCTGCCGCACCAACCCCAAACAACCGCATACATCCTACAGGGCACACCCCCTCGTTCCGGTCGCGTGTCGGAGGAGCTGTCCTCACACCGCACCATGCAAATTCAGTGTGCCCTACCCACTTACGCCCACGGTCTGCCGCACCAACCCCAAACAACCGCATAGATCCTACAGGGCACACCCCCTCGTTCCGGTCGCGTGTCAGAGGAGTTGTCCTCACACCGCACCATACATATTCAATGTGCCCTACCCATTTACGCCCACGGTCTGCCGCACCAACCCAAAACAACTGCATAGATCCTACAAGGCACACCCCCTTCGTTCCGGTCGCGTGTCAGAGGAGTTGTCCTCACACCGCACCATATATATCCAGTGTGCCCTACCCACATGCGCCCACGGTCTGCCGCACCGACCCAAAACAACCACATACAGCCCACAGGCCATATCCCCTTCTTATGGTCGCGTGTCAGAGGAGCTGCCCTCACACCGCACCAAACATATTCAAGGGGCCCAACCCATATGCGCCCACGCTCGGTCCGCCACACCTTTGCATCGATCGTTTCTCCCCGTGAAACGGACATATGCGCGATACATAAATGGATAGATGTATAGATATGTTTTACTATCACCCCATACCAAACCACTACATATCTACAAGTGGAGCCACGGGTCCGGGGGCGCGCCTCGAGCCTTGAATCACAAGGACACGCGCACGCCACTCCTAACCCACCGGCTGGAATCCACTTCCACCCCAAACGAAAATGACATGCTACAATTAGCCACGGGTACAGGGGGGCGCGCCTCGAGCCTTGAATCAGGACTCGCGCACGCCGCTCCCGACCCACCGGCACCTTGTCCCTACGGTTGTAAACAACTTATAACAATTTATAATAACTTATAACACCGTGGCCAACAAGTAACAACTTATAACACCACGTAGTCACCACGGCGCGGACATTGCAAATGATGCACAACCACTATGGGCATCGCAACTTTGCCCCTACTGAGCTACAAGCTACGGTTTTTTGCCCTCCCGGCAGGCGCGGGGGGGCTGCTCGGGCGCCAGATACTTGTTCACTGGCGGTTGACAGGGAGCTCGGGGCCTCCCCCGTTGAGAGGCTCGGCATCCCTCCGCACAATCCACTGCTGGAGCTCCGCCTTTGCTTGAGTCTTGTAAGAGTCTTGTACCTATGGGCATCCAACCAAGATGTTAGAACTCAAAGACTAAAGAAATGGAAAGGTCAAGGAGAGGGAAAAAAGGAATAGAAGCATACCTTTAGTGTGTGGCATCTCGGGTTTTTACCGAGATCTCCAAACCGCATGTTTGGCGCTCTGTTTGAGCTAATGCCACTATCGCAATGCAAACTGAAAAAATGTGTCGCCTAAAAGATAGGGTTGCCAAGTGTTTCCCAATCTTTTCGAAGAGATACTCAAATCAAACAAACATGGGGTCTAATCCACGTGAATTTTCGCGAGGAGAACGCTCGTGAGGTCGAAATATTCCTTTGAATAGCGGGTTTTCCGCTATTAAAGGGTCTGAAAACCTGCGAATCTTTCAAAAAGGAGAGGGTTAGTACAACGCGTGAAAAAACAAGCTTCTATTGTGTGGCATCTCGGGTTTCAACCGAGATCTCCAAACCGCAGGTTTGACGCTCTGTTTGAGCTAATGCCACTATCGCAATACAAACTGAAAAATTCTGTCGCCTAAAAGATAGGGTTGCCAAGTGTTCCCCAATCTTTTCGAAGAGATACTCAAATCAAACAAACATGGGGTACTCTAAGGGTAGTTTTCCGCGAGGAGAACGCTCGTGAAGTCCAATTAGTTGTCAAAATAGCGGTTTTCCCGCTATCGAAGGGCCTGAAAACCTGCGAATCTTTCAAAAAGGAGAGGGTAAGTCAATGAGTGTAAGGAAACACTCTTCTATTGTGTGGCATCTCGGGTTTTCACCGAGATCTCCAAACCGCAGGTTTGGCGCTCTGTTTGAGCTAATGCCACGAACGAATTGGCAGCTGACAACAACTGTCGCCAAAAAGATAGGGTTGCTTGCCAAGTGTGCCTCCATCTTTTCGAAAAATTGACCAAATGAAGTGATGTAAATATCATCATGTGGTGGTTTTCCGCGAGGAGAACGCCGGTAAAGTCCAAAACGCCGTTAGAGTAGCGGTTTTCTCGCTTGCAAAGGGGCTGCCGATCTGTGATTTTGTAGAGAAGAGAAAACTCGAGTGCAAACGCGTTTGTTTAAGCGTAGCTACAAAAATGTCATGTTACCATATAATATAACGGAAATAAATGACTATTTTACTCTAAGAAAATCGAAGAGCGCCATGTCGTCGAAACTTCCCAAAGCCAAAAAGCGTTCCAAGCGCGAGCGTAAATCTCTTCAAGAACGGCCCAGTGAGGTTGACCAAGTCAAATTTTGAACTTGCAACTTCTCAACTGTGTCACGCCGCAAATTTGAAGTATTTCATAATCGATATGGATATAAATGTTGAACCTCATCGTAGCGTAGGCCACGATCGATGACATGACATCACCCGTCTGCGTGACTGCGTCCATCGCACGAAAACCCATCACATGGTTTATTATACGCTTATACCACCACCGATCAGTGATCCGCTTATGTGTATAATTACTCATCGTCGACTGCCAGACAAAGCTTTGGTCTTTTACAAACCCAGCCTCTCCGAGTCATATCTCCTGGCATCGCGCCAGTCATTCTGGGGCTCTCGCGTGAACCCTGGGGCCTCCTGAAGCGGGCTTGGTGACATTCCTATGTCATCGGGTATATAATTCTACCGATTTATACCGACTTAAGCAAACTTAAGCAAACTTAAGAAAACTTAAGAAAACTTAAGCAAACTTAAGCAAACTTAAGCAAAAACCTTGTTCTAGTGACACAAACCCCCTGATAGAGCTCCACCCCAGATAAGGATAACGAGGAGTATGTCACGCGCTGGGAGGGCCTCTACGACCCCAGCGCCTCCGCAGTTGGCATCACCGAAGATGCGAACACCTACGTCACGAGCTGACGCATCAGAGGCGCCCACTGAGAAGGTGCCAACGAGCTCACCAACCCCGCAGCAGGCGCCCCAACGGTCAACTCCATCCCCGGTCCTTCACCCACAGAAACGGCAGGCTCCCCCAGAGGACTCACAGAATTGGCGTGTCCGAGCAGAGTACTCCTCGAAGTACGCCGAGAAGTTTGGACCCTTCGATGTGGACGCCTGTTGTGACTTTGGCGGCCGCAACAGACAGGCGGATAGATTCTGGACAGACTGCCTTTCAGAGAAATGGAGGGGCCTTCGGGTTTGGTGTAACCCTTCATACAACTCCAAGTGCATTACTGTGGAGGCGATCTTGAACAAGTATATCGCAGAATGGAAGGCAGACCCAGAGAACACCTCAGCAGTATTCGTTCTACCAGATCATCAGTCCAAGCTCCCCGCGTAGCGCAAACTTTTCAGGAAGGCCAATATGCAGATTGTTGAGGTCATCCCTACTCACGATGACAAGGGCGAGCCCAACCAGTTCTTCGAGAACCCAGATGGGAGAGCCTTCGACCTCCGCTGGCCTGTTCTGATAGTACACGCCCCTCCCGCCAAACCACAACCAGCACGCGTGAGGCATCCGCGAACAGCCCCCGCTGTGATAAGGACAGGTGAGGCGGCAGACTTCAGAGACGCAGCCTCCCAGCAGTCGGACTCAAAGTTTCTGCGCGCGTTGAAAGCGGAGTACACCCGAGAGGGGACACTTCGCTCACTAAGAGAGAAAGTGAAGGCGGCGCCACACCAATGCCTACAGGACTTCAGGCTGGTGGGTGAAGTGGTTTGGAGAACCGCAGCAGGGAGATATTAGTTGGTGCTGGGGGAGGACTCTCCACTTCGAGAAGTAGTGATTCGCCATGCTCATGAGTCATTGTCCTCAGGCCACACTGGGCGAGACAAGACTCTGGAGAGGGTGCTGCGACGTTTCTATTGGCGTGGTGCCGCGGAAGATGTGGGCACTTGGGTTGCATCATGCGCAGTGTGCCAATCAGTGAGGCCGCGGGGAACTTACCCGGATGGGTTGCTAAACCCTCACAGCATCCCGAACAGGCCATGGCAGGATGTCGCGGTGGACTTCGTCACCGGCCTGCCGGTATCGGAGAGGGGCAATGATGCTTTCGTGGCCTTCACCTGCAAGCTGACGAAGATGGTCCACGTTGTGCCGATGAACTTCGGCGACAGCTCCGCAGCTGTGGTGGCCAGAATCTACTTTGACTCGGTGTGGCGCTTACATGGCGCGCCTATGAAGATTGTCTCTGATCGTGACCCGCGGTTTCAAGATGCTTTCTGGCAGGAACTCATGAGACTGATGGGTGTGAAAGTGGCTCGTACCACGCCGTACAACCCTCGGTCTGATGGCCAGGCGGAACACAGCAACAGGGTTATTGAGGACATGCTCAGGTCCTTTGTAGACGCCAATGTGGAGGACTGGGATCTGTTCACCACTAACGTGGAGTTCGCAATCAATGACTCCAGGAGTGAATCTACTGGCTTCACGCCGTTTGAACTGGTGTTCGGGTTCTCGCCGCTGTCGCAGTTGGACCTTTTCCTGGAGGCCGCACAGTCCACCGCTGGACGACGAACTGGGGGAGTAGGCACCGCACACGAGGTGGCTGTGAAATTTTCGTCGCAGCTGCGGGACGCCAGACAGCGGTTAGAGCTGGCTCAACAGCGACAGCGCGAACAGTTTGATCGCAGACACGGGCAGCGGGAGTATGCTGTTGGAGATCTGGTCTGGATAGAGGCAAAACACCTTACGGAGAAGGTGATGGATCGCTCCATCTGTAGGAAACTGACCAAGCGCTGGCATGGACCAGTTCCTGTGACCGAACGCTTCTTCAGCGATGTACAGATGACCATGCCAGAAGCCGACAGAGGAGCTCCAGGAGCCTACCGCCTACGCCTCCCTCCTCACTGGCGGATTCACGACGTCTTCGCTCAACATCGCCTCAAACCGTACACCAGCGGTCAAGATGCTTTTGCCGCACGCGATCACCTAGCAGTACCTGAAGAAGTGGTAGTGGACGGTCAGAAGGAAGCACACGTTGAGCGCATCCTTGCACGTCGAGTGCGGTCTGTTCGAGGAAAGGAGGTGGAAGAGTGGAAGGTTCGCTGGACTGGCTACTCCAAAGCTCTCGACCAATGGAGGACGCGTGACAAACTTGAACGCGGAAGTCCACTTCAACAACTTCGTGAATTCGAGCAAGCGAGACTGCACATGGAAGCGCAAGTCCGCGACGAAGCCACTCGGCGACGCGAGCAGCGTGGCCGCCACTCCGCCCAAGCCGGAATGACACTGGCCCACCTCATCACTAACCCCTGCGATGAACTGGACCAGCTCGAACAGATGGAAGATGATATCCCCCTGCCGTGGGAACGCCAAGAGCGCGCGGAAGATGGGTCGTTGGCACTGGTGACAGAGCTGCTGGCAATACAGACAAAAACAACCCGCACGCCCAGGATTCTCGTACTTTTCAGCGGTACTGGCTCAGTAGAGAGGGAATTCCTAAATTGCTTCCCCTCCGCCTCAGTGGTGACCCTCGACTCCGGGCATATCTGGCAACCCACTCATGTGTGTGACATCCTGCAATGGGACTACAGGCAATACCCGCCTGGATTCTTCGATGTTGTTTGGGCAAGTCCCCCCTGCAGGCAGTACAGTCAAGCGCGCACCACTGGTGGACCCCCTGACCTTCCCCAGGCTGACAAAATCGTACGACGAGCATTGAAGATCATTGACTACCTAGAGCCAAAACATTGGTTCATGGAAAACCCCAGAGGTCGCTTCCCTAACGCGCTACGGCTTCGCCCTATGATGCGCCAGCTTCCCCCACCGCTGGTGTGTACCTACTGCATGTATGGTACGCAGTATATGAAACCCACCTGCATATGGACGAACTCAGCACCACCCTCGCCCCTGCTACGCTGTACTACTTCAACACCGTGTGCGTGCAGATGGGCAACCGGTGCTCATCCAGAGACTGCTCAGCTTGGACCTCACCCACAGCAGACTGGAGCAGGTCGATCTGCGAGTGTATATCCCGTGCCAGCACTTCTGCTACGACAACTTTTCCGACATTTACGCCTCCGCGACACTGAAGACCCGCTTTAGATTCCAAGTGGCACCCTTCTTCTTGAAAGTGGTGCCCTGGTAGCGGCAGGCAAACTATGCTCGAAGAGGAACCAGAGAACCTAAGAACTGGAAACAGTAAGGAACCAGAAAACCTAAGAACTGGAACTTAGATGGGTACCTTAGCGGAGTGATCCCAGGAGGTAGACCACTCCTAAGGGGGGGAGAGTTGTGCCCGGAGGCACAGCGTGAGCCGATATGCCTATGCGTCCGTATGTGTGTCATCGGGGGTAATCTGGGATTGGCACGATGACAGTGGAATTGGGCTCGAAATCACGATGAGAATGAATACCAGATGTCCGGGGTATGACAGTATGACACTATGACACTATGACAGTATGACAGTATGACACTATAGTAGTATGACAGTACTGTGGGGGGTGTCATCGTGGAACTCAGTCAGACCCTCGAAGAATGGTCAGATTCGCATCGGGGTTGAAAAGACAATGAAATCGAATATCGGATATTAAGGTTATGACAGTATGACAGTATGACGCTATGACAGTATGACAGTATGACAGTACAGTAGTATGACAGTACTGTCGGGCAGTCATCGTGTCAGCCTGTCGGCATAACATCTGAATCGAGAATGACGAATCGGAATTAGAAATGAGATCGGATCGGGAACTGAACGTTGAGCCGAAGTGTGACATCGGCTCTCGAGTGGTTGACCCTTCAACCTGAGTGACGAGTGAATAAGTAGAGCACTTGAGAAGTGTTTAGCCTTCAGAACTCGGAACCGAATTATCGTTTGTACCTCAATCTGGCCCTGATCCAGTATATTATAAAAATCCGAATTGTGTACCTTTGCACGTTCAATCAAAAACATATCTCCGAGCATCTGTCGTCGTGCCCCTGGCACATACGCAGCTATTTTATTGGTCCATTGTTTAGGAAACCGTAGGCACTGTGCTTTGCTATTGGCTAGATGTGTAGGGAAACCTAATATGCTGCTATTTTATTGGTCCAATGTTGGGGAAACCCTAGGCACAGTGTATTACAATTGGCTAGATGTTTAGGGAAGCCATTGGTCCATAAATACAGTATGAGAAAGTCCTACACAGGTCCACGCCGCATACAAGTATTAGGCTATTGTTCAGCAGTTCAGCCATGGTTCAGCCAATCAATGCTCTCTAGCTGGGTCAGGCGATGCTGGAAGCCGATGCACGACACGCGTGCCGCGCTAGGTAAAGTGAATCGGGTGGTCTCATTAGTAACAGCCCGTGCGTACTTGATGAAATAGGTGCATGACGTGGCAGTGTGTACTGCCAGGGAGATCTTGAAACATGGCCTTGGTGAGGATGGCGGCACATGGTACGATGAGCTCTACACAATCCTCCGTGTCCACCACTGTTACCCCTTGCTTTGTACGGTACTCGTCTTGGATTTCTCTGTACGCAACGACCCGTGCCAGGCGACACACCACCTGCTGTGTTGCAGAGTTTGTCACAAGGTAATACGCGAGGATTTGTGCGTAGTAAGGGTAGCCTGGTGGTAGACCTAGCTCGCCGAAACCACTGACGGTACCAGTGAGGGAGACGTGGTGTGAGATTCGCTTGGTGGCTCGCATGTACTGGGAAGAATGCACCACCTCTGTATTGAGGGACATCCTGAGGTACACCGTGATGTCACATTCCCCAGGCGATGCCTGCGCACAATTTGCCAACAGGCGATCAAGTTGCAGCCGCAGGTTGCATGGGAGAGTAGTGGGCAATAGTTTCCTCCCTGTGCCCAGAAAATAGCAGGGCGCCTCGTCCTGTTTTGCCGCTGGATCCGTGGCAGCTCTGACGGTGGGTTTGGGAAACAACTTCTCCGCCAAGACATCCATGCTGCGCATATTCGGGTTTCTGAAGCGGTAGTCCTGTAGGGCATCTTCGTCACAAATCAAGGTAAGGTTTGCGCGGAGTCCAAAAATGCAAAAACTTTTCAAAATCTAGATTTTGAGATACGAGCGATTTAAGTTTGCGCTTAAGTATAGTTAAGTATGGTGGGTGACCGAGCGGTATCCACCATAACTTTTCATTAACGTGGTCAATTTAATACCTGAAGTGCGCAATATGTACAGGGTGCTCTGGGCAACCCATTTATCAAATAAAAGATTTTTGAAACGTTTTTGCATTTTTGGACTCCGCGCAAACCTTACCTTGAAATAGCGTTCACGATAGCCTCCACTGGCTTTTGTTTCACCTTGCGGTATCCTTAACCACTCCCTTCAGACGCTGAATGGCACGCTCCACCCACAGCTCCATGGCTGCACCGACCTCGCCCAAATAGTGTTCTTGCCGAAACAGACACACCACTGCCAGCCTCATGTTGTATGTGAGAAGTTTCAATATACCTGTGTTTTTCATGATGTTTGCATGCGCTCGGAGGTGATCGCGTGCTGCCGCTCTAGCTCCTTCCACCTCGGCAGTACTCCACCCCGCGTGAGTTCTCGAAGCTCGCACATAGTGAAGCACAGCTCTGCGCAGCTGCTGCCAAGCGTCCTCCATCACCATATTCCACTTGGCGAGTTGATCACCAATCATGCCTATTCTACGAAAGGTGGGTTTACACACCGTAAGGACCCCTTACGGTGGGTTACCCAACCCTAAGTAAAACGATCATCTCAGCCCTTAAACTGACCCCGTGGCCATGTTCATGGTGGCAGGATGACTTTAGACACTCCCAAGAGGCATCCGCGAAGAATTATTTCGGATGTATCCGGGTTCGTTAACCTGAAAACACAAACCCAAACCGGCAAGCCAATTATCGCATATGAATCGTGTCATATAGCGCAATAAACGGTCATACTACCCTCACTTCGCGTGACATTTTGAGGGTCAAGATGGCCTCGAATGAAAATTTTGACAAGACACTACAGAAAGAGCAGCTCGAGAACTTGACAACATAGGTCTCCAAATTCCCAAAGGGCCATCGAGGAAGGCCACATGTCTACCAATATACAAAATTATGTGGTAACCCACCGTAAGCATATATCATCGGAACCCACTACACCCCTCCACTTCGCGAGCGTATTACACATATGGGACACATCGCATCCATCGATAGTATGTTCCTCAGCTTTCATTCAACTCATAAACTGTCTGAAAATCGATAGGTTTAACACCGTAGACCTCATAACGCCACCACTAGAGGCCGTCGAAAATTCCTCGTACGGTGGGTTAACCCACCGTAAGATTAGTAGAATAGGCAATCACCAGAGGGCTGTAGTAGATGATCCAGTTCAGGACGTCCTCCATTGTGTACATGCCTGTCACACAACCAATCATCCAACTGGGCGATGTAGTATGTCCCATTATACACACTACAGGTCTCCGAGGCGTGGCACTCATGGCAACGTCAACTAATGCAGGTTTGCGATGTGCGTAGCGCACATCCCTGACAAGCCTACTTAACTCACCGAAATATTGCACAATGTCGGTGTACTTGCGGATGACGTCGTGTGGAGGCTTCACGAGCTTCGCCCGGGCTTGCATTTCGTCCAGAATCGTCTTGGGCAAACTGAAGGTCGCGTCGGGTACCCCTGGCACTTTGCCCAATAATAGCTTCTGCTCCGAGTTGTGCCGATCTACAAATATTGGTGACGCTTGTAAACCCACCGTAAGCAAATTTCCCAACCCACCATAATATTTGGCAACTTCATGCGCCTCTTACCGTATCGAAAACACCTTAGAATGGTGCAAAGTATGTTTTCCATGTTCGTCGAAGGGACTCTTGACGAGTGCCACGAAACATAGGTTCGAGACCATATACGCCGTTACATAGCGGCTTTTGGTTGTTTAAAATCGTCGCTACGGTGAGTTAACCCACCGTACGGTACCCATTTGGCAATAGACATTGTTGTGCATGCAGTACACTAGCACTGGGAGTGAATTGACTTCTGCTGGAAGTGACGCCCCGACTATCATTCCTATAGTTAGGGTGTATGACTGTCACCGGTCCCGGAACCCTAGACCCCGAACATATACCGGGAAGACTGAGTATTCTCACCGGTTATCTATTCTGACTATCTGACTCACCGAATATACAGTCCAGCTGATATATTCAACAGGTTTCGTACCACGCACGCTTAATTTTACACTGCGACGTTGGCCATGAGTGGCTAAACACCGACGCTTGAGATGGGGTGAGGACCCGCGTTAGAGAGGTTTTCGGTATGGGCGGTATGGCTCAGTTACGGACGCGCGGTTGATTGGACATGATTGGGGTGCGCGTTATGGCAGCTTGGTTTCCGTGCAGTATCGTTGGGCTGGATTTTGTTGTTTCTGGTCACTAGTACACCGTCCGACATTGATCACGTCCTTTCGTCCCACACGACCGCGTACAGTTTGCTGTTTCCCGGATTTATCCTCGACGACCCGCCGCAACTCGCAAGCCGTCGCCCACACCGTTAGCCTCGCCTCGCATTATCCACCTCACCCTGTCTCTATAGTCATTTCATCATGGGTACTTCTACGAGATCACACACTCCCTACAAATTTAGGAATCGTAGGTAGGGCCATGTTTGCCTTGTATCTACCTTGTGTCTGGATGGCCAAAAACCACGACCAGACATGGCCATGTTTAGTCAGTTTTTCCGCGGCGCAACACAACCCACGTAGGGCCATGTTTGGTCGTGGTTTTTGGCCTTACTTACCCCTTACTTACCTTGTACCTACCCAATGTCTAACGCACCATACGTACGCACGTGAATGCATGAATCACTTAGACATTGGGTAGATACAAGGTAAGTATGGCCATGTCTTATACATAAACAAGGGTAAGTAGGGCCCTACCTATCATGTATCTGTACTCAAGTACAAGGTAAGTATGGCCATGTTTATACATAAACAAGGGTAAGTAGGGCCCTACCTATCATGTATCTATATCCAAGTACAAGGTAAGTATGGCCATGTCTATACATAAACAAGGGTAAGTAGGGCCTTACCTATCATGTGTTTATTCTCAAGTAATGATCAAACATGGCCATGTTTATACATAAACAAGGGTAAGTATGGCCTTACCTATCATGTGTTTATTCTCAAGTACTGATCAAACATGGCCATGTATATATCTACCGCATATCGAATACGATGTAAACATGGCCATATCTACCTAGATATTCGGTCTTTCAACGAATAACAAACACATATTAATGATATGCTTTAACACACACATATTGGATATGCTATGTATGCCTATTCTACGAAAGGTGGGTTTACACACCGTAAGGACCCCGAAAGGTGGGTTACCCAACCCTAAGTAAAACGATTATTTCAGCCCCTAAACTGACCCCCTGGTCATGTTCATGGTGGCAGGATGACTTTAGACACTCCCAAGAGGCATCCGCGAAGAATTATATCGGATGTATCCGGGTTTGTTAACCTGAAAACCCAACCCCAAACCGGCAAACCAATTATCGCATATAAATCGTGTCATATAGCGTAAAAAACCGTCATACCCCCCTCACTTCGCGTGACATTTTGAGGGTCAAGATGGCCTCGAATGAAAATTTTGACAAGACACTGCAGAAAGAGCAGCTCGAGAACTTGACAACATAGGTCTCCAAATTTCCAAAGGGCCATCGAGGAAGGCCACATATCTACCAATATACAAAATTATGTGGTAACCCACCGTAAGCATATATGATCGGAACCCGCTACACCCCCCCCACTTCGCGAGCGCATTACACACATGGGGCACATCGCATCCATCCATAGTATGTTCCTCAGCTTTAATTCAACTCATAAACTGTCTGAAAATCGATAGGTTTGACACCGTAGACCTCATAACACCACCACTAGAGGCCGCCGAAAATTCCTCTTACGGCGGGTTAACCCACCGTAAGATTAGTAGAATAGGGATGTATGCGTTGCATACTAAGTTTCAATATGTTGCATGCACAACATATTGAAACTTAGTATGCATACCGCAAGTCGGGATGCACTATACTTCCTAGTTGATGCTTTCGTGCTTTGAAAAGTATGCATGTGATATGTGAAAATGCGACAAGGCAATAGCAATTGCTATTCGAAACTATTTTTTACTCGCTACGTAACTACATGCTCAATACGATAGGACACACGAATGCAAACAAGCATGGGTTCTAACGCACAAATGAATACATTATGCAATACAGTTAATACAAACCAATATCGCGTAAGTACTATATTTTCTAATCTACTCCCTAAATATTCACTACATTACTATTTCAAATCCTAATTGAAAACTATTTCGTAAAATACAAACAATAAGCCTATCTACAATCTACAACGCGAGTGTTGGCGTCGTTGATGAGCACGTGCCTTGCTCCTCATAAATTTTCAGCCATCCTATATCAAAGGACAAGGAACCAATCGTTAGTAAATCTGGAGAAAAAAAAAACAAGCACGCAAACGAAAACAATTCAAAGACAAGGGGTCAAAGGAGAATAGAAGTCGAAGGCGATGGAGTCGTTCGTGGGTTGAATCGCGTTTTCGCCGGTCCAACTCACGAGTCAATCTGAAAAATAGCGCCAACGAAAAAGAGGTTAGTAACGAGGGAAAAAAGGGGAAAAAAATAAGAAGAAAGTTAAGGAGAGTGAAAGTTTAGAGGGGGTGAGTTGGAATAGAACCAACCAAATCTAGTCCAAAGGACTAGCGGGAAAAATCTCCCGTTCACCCCATGTAAACGTTCAATACGCGCAGATCTAACTACATCTGCGCGTAAAAAACACTACGGCACTAGTACTTGCACGCAGGAGAAAATATGAAAAAGCAAGAATGAATTCAGAAGCAACGCATGGAAACAAAAGCAAAAGCGCAAGCAGAATTTTGTACAGTGCAGACAGGCACTGCACTGTACAGATGGTCAACGAGAAGAGGAGGAATTTCGAACTCCAACGTTACAAGTACCGTGACTGACATGACAACTCGAACTGTGCACTGTACAAGTATGGTGACATGACATGACATGACGTCTACGGTGACACGCGGTCACCTCTGCCATCGGCTATCGCAATGTCGCATGTCAACGTGCTATCAGATATCGAGCTATCGATGCCGTGCCTCTCACCCGATCGCGCGACGTTGTCTTTTGTGTCATCACTCGAGTAATGTGTAATCGCCTGGCATCTTCTGGGATAAACTGAAGACTCTCGATTTTCGAACGCCGCGATCTGAACGGTCTGAACCTGTCCGCGAACGGTCGGCGATCTGAACCTGCGCGAGTGGCGATTCCGGGTCATGGGACCCATGTTTTTTCTGTTGCGCTTTCTTTTGTGCATATTTTTTTCAAGGGTTTCCCACTTCTGGACCATTCATGAATGGCCCATAGAATATTTGAGCAAGCCGTTTTCACCATCGTATTTTGCGAGCAAGCCCCTTTCTTTTGAGCTCAACTTGTTTTTTTCATGAAAATGACCGATTTTTGTCCACGCTTGCCTGCACCCTAAGGTATGGTCTAGACATGACCATGTTTGGGTCGTTTCCCCATTGGGTTTTGCATTTGGGGCATTGATTTGGGCTATGTGCGCCGCGGAAGATGTCTACCTTGTGTTCGCGTGAATGCTGTTCGAACCGGGCCATACCAGGGCAATTCTACTCAGGTACAAGGTAAACATCTTCCGCGGCGCAACACAACGTGGTTTGCCTTGTTTTACTGCCAACATTGCCCAAAAATGGCCAAGTTTGCCACGTGTTTTTAAACACAGATCAAACATGGTCCGTTTTATGTACGTCTTGCCCAATGTTGGCAGTAAAACAAGGCTAACAAGGCCGTGTTTCACCATCTCGGCTGTTGAAACTGCTTAGGTAGGGCCATGTTTACGCCATACTTATGATGGTACAGCAGGTTACGTACGTGGGCAAAAGCGGTTTGCAGGCACAATAGGCGATGACATCCCGCGCACAGAGATTGGCGCAAGGTGGGATTCCGGAGGAGAGACGGAGGGTCAATCCCGCGAAAAGAGCCACTGTTGCATATCGCTTGCCAAATTCTCCGGGTGAGGGCGATGGGTTGACGACGCCGCCGCGTGCGGACGATGCCTTCAAGAGGCAACGTGTCCTCGAATGGGATGCCAATCCCACGAATGGGTTTATAGATTTAGTTGAGGAACTCTTTTGGGATGGAATCATTCTGACGGAAGAATACGACAATCATCCGGCACGCGCCACCTTCACTGACATTGAACGCGACGGCATGACCGGGTAGGGCCCTACCTGCCTTGCTCTCGGGACGAACCCGGGGCGAGCATTGCCCTACCTGCAATGGGAAGGGGCCAAGTATGGCCGTATTTTGACGTGTTCGCTGTAGGTCGAACCGAAAAGCACGGAAATTCCTCCCGTCACCCTCCCGTCACCCATCCAGTCCGCTGCTGGCGACGCGGGGTCAACCATGAGCTCGAGCGTGGAGAACAATAAGGCGTTGGCCTCCACGCGGATGGGGAGGGTAGCATCGTCCAGCAGGAAAAGGGGTGCGAAACCAATGTCCTCCGTGACAAATGTTGTCTGCAGCGCAGAGACCATCCTGGCGAAGAGCGCGGACGCGTGGCACTCAGTCCCGGAAAATCGCCCGTTCTTGTCCTCGAATAACTTTTGGCGAACGGACTTGGAGACCTTCATGTCGAAGTGTTCCCGTTGCAGCGTCCGCACCGAGGCCAGGAACGCAGCACCTGCTGAATTGGCAGCCGGCTGAGCTGCCGGCGGCGTGGCTGGAGTGTTGGCGTGTCTCGCAGCTGCCGAATCAAAAATCGTGGATAGCGCGCGTCGGCGATTCGCCATGCTAGCGGTGGCTCGAGTAGAAGCAACCATCTTGAGAAGGACTGAAGGGGCGGAGTGAGGCAACGGAACGCGAGATGTGCGGCAGTTCCGGGCGGCCAAGAAACGCGTGGGTCGCCGATACGGCAGCCGTGAGAGATCAAATAATTCAGGGAAGTCGTGTGGTAGCGGCGGCCAATACGCAACGGTGTGGGATCCAACCAGAAAACGTAAACCAATCCAATTAAGACCCGTAGAAAACCGTTCTCCAACCGGTGCGGCGTGCCGTAAATCAACCCATAAAATTTAGGCCATACCCGTGACTGCCGGCACTCTCACGCGCGGAGCGCCTCACCCCATCCCAGGCGTCCGAGCTTAGCCACTCATGGTGGCAATCTCGCAGTGGCTAAATAAAACGCAAGTGGGGCCAAACCTGGTAGATATATGGTTCGGCGGTAATATATATCTAACTCGTGTTGAGATAAACCCTGAGTTAAGGGTTACGGAATCAGAACGGTAAAAGTGAGATAGATAAATCAGAGGCATACATAAATACCTAACGGGTGTTTCCCGTCTACTGGTGACGGTCACCCAGTCTACCATAGGAAGTGACATGTGACAGTTTTGAGTGTCACACACAGTGTCAAATCCAGCAAAAAGCGAAGATCGCCATGTATAACCGGATGAACTCCATAGTTGGCCCGGACAGCGTCACTGGCTGTTTCTTTTGCGATGACCCCGAGAACCCTGACACCGTGTTCGATACCAAAGAGCCATTCATGCTCGCAGATCAGATCGCGTCGCAAGTAGTAATTGTGAAGCATCCTTGCATGCAAACTGCGGTGGTTCTTGACCCTCGAGCAGATTTCTTCAAGCAGAATGTCCAGGATGAAAATCCTAGCGAGGACGAGCTTGCTAAGTACTTAGGCCTGCAGTACGACATGGCATTTGTGTAGTGTAAATAGATAGCATCAGTTTGTGTATATACATAAACAAGGGTAAGTATGGCCCTACCTATCATGTATCTATGCTCAGGTACTGATCGGAAATGGCCATGTTTATACATAAACAAGGGTAAGTAGGGCCCTACCTATCATGTATCTATACTCAAGTACTAGTCAGGTAAGGCCATGTTTATACATAAACAAGGGTAAGTAGGGCCCTACCTATCATGTATCTATACTCAAGTACTAGTCAGGTAAGGCCATGCTTATACATAAACAAGGGTAAGTAGGGCCCTACCTATCATGTATCTATACTCAAGTACTAGTCTGGTATGGCCATGTTTATACATAAACAAGGGTAAGTAGGGCCCTACCTATCATGTATCTATACTCAAGTACAGGGTAAGTATGGCAATGTTTAGACATAAACAAGGGTAAGTAGGGCCCTACCTATCATGCATCTATACTCAAGTACTGAGGATCAGACATTGCCATGTACATCTTTGGAGATTGTCCATAGTAAGGACTAAATAAGCGTAATAGCCCAAAAAAAAACAGATTCTAAAAATATTTTTTTCCAATGTTTTCAAGTACAACCCAGGTACAACCCAGGTACAGGGTAGGTATTGCCCCCTACTTACCCCTTACCTACCCAATGCCCATACTGACCTAACTTTGAGGTGCTGTAACAGGAAGTGTAAAATATTTTTTCAGTTAAATCTTTGGAGACTGTCCATAGTAAGGACTAAATAAGCGTAATAGCCCAAAAAAACAGATTCTGAAAATATTTTTTTCCAATGTTTTCAAGTACAGCCCAGGTACAGCCCAGGTACAGCCTAGGTACAGGGTAGGTATTGCCCCCTACTTACCCCTTACCTACCCAATGCCCATACCGACCTAACTTTGAGGTGCTGTAACAGGAAGTGTAAAATGTTTTTTTCAGTTAAATCTTTGGAGACTGTCCATAGTAAGGACTAAATAAGCGTAATAGCCCAAAAAAAACAGATTCCAAAAATACTTTTTTCCAATGTTTTCAAGTACAGCCCAGGTACAGCCCCAAGTACAGGGCAGGTACCGAGTAGCACAACTTTGAGGCCTCAAAAAGTGAGGTTACCAAAGCCATTCCACCCAAAACTTCGCTCCATATGTCTTACATCGACCCAAACCATCGACATCAACAATAAAAAACAAACTATCGGAAACTTCATTTCACCCGATTTTGGCTGGTTTTGCCATTTTACTGCCGACATTGCCCAAGTAGGGCCCTACTTGGCTCGAAACACAAGGTAAACACAAGGTAAACACAAGGTTCTAAATTTGTAGGGACTGTGGCCGCACGCCGCTCCCTAGTTACCATTTTCGACGATGCCGCAGCCAGACATGCGACTACACCAGCCACTCCTACGGTTGCGGCTGCGCCGGCTGCCCAATCGGCAGGGGCACTGTTCCTCGACGCGGCCAGACGTCTGGCGAAGGAATCCTTCGACGAGCGTGCCGCCAAGCTCGTCATCAAGAAGGTGTACGACAACAAACATGGACGTTTTGATGGTACGGAATCGAACGTCAGCTCCGTTTTCGCCCGTCTGGTGCTGGCGTTACGGGACATTTTCGTCACCGAGGAGTCCGCGTTTTCTTCTCTGTTCGACCTGGAGGATGCCACGCAGCCCGTTCGCGCCGAGGCGAACAAGCTGCTATTTTCGACACTGGAATTCATCATCGCTCCGGTGTCGCCCGCGGCGGACTGGATGGAGTCTTCGGCGGAGGCACACCCGTTTGATGGGAAACGGGTGTTGCTGGAGATCGCCAGAATGCTTCTGGATTCCGGCGGACCCTTTCAGGGCACCGCAGACCTTCTGGCCATCAAGATCGCCCAGTTCGACCCGTCGCGGACTATCGCCGCCTTCAATGCCGCTCTCCGGTCCGCTCGACGGAAGAGCACGCTCGACGACATGGAGGTCAAGTCCCTGTTCATCAAGTCCCTCGACCCGGTCTTCTACGTGCCCCGGTTGTCAACCGGCTTTTGCTGCACGACCAACGTGCGGCGGAGTCCCTTGCCACCATTCAGCAATGGACCCGTGAGTGCTACGCACAAAACGGGACGGACTCGCACGTCCCGCCTGCTGCGCGCACGTTCTCCGCCCTCACCCTGACTGGACAGAGCGACGACGAGGACTTCAAGACCATCTTCAGCGAGCTCCGCGACCAGCTCTTCGACATGAAGAAAGAGATCAAGGCCCTTCACAACCGTATCGACGACACGAAGGGCTTCACGACCCGCAACGACAAGAAGAACGCCATCGGACGAGGTGGACATGGTGACGGAGTCCGCTTCGCAGCGAAGCCCCTTCCCGAGCACGGCAACTTCCCGCAGACCTTCCGTGGGAAGCCTTCGGGGAAGGTGGCTTTCCACAAACCCACCGGTACGTTCGTTCCTTTGTGCGGGAACCCGACATGCTCCGCTACGGCGGAGAAACATTGGCATCGGGACTGCCCGAACGGCGGGCCACGCGGACATGTTGGCGCACACGGCTTCAGCGTTGCGGACAGCGAGAACGACGTCTTCGCCACGCTGTTCCAGAACGCCATGGACAACAACGACGCCGCTCGTTTCGACACCGTCTGCTACATTGCGGACGGCAAACCGGAGCTCTACGACACCGTCTCCGCCTTCTCCTTCGCTGTCGCCGAGGAGCGGGTGCCCGACACCATCGACGAGTATCTGGAGTGCCGCCAGCCCGCTGACACCCGCTTCGGGGTTTGCGCGGTTGGTGGTGCTATGAACATCAACAACTTCAAGGTCCATGACGAGGTCCATGCCGACGCTCTGGTCGTACCACCGCCGCCAGCACCGCCCTCCGCTCTGCAGTCGGTGGTGTCCGACGAGGAGATGTACCCCGTCAGCGCGTTGTACGCGCACGAGCCGCACATGTCCTTCATGGACAAGTTCGCGGTCAACTTGGACCTCACGGGACCGGAGCCGACCCTTGCGATGCACAGCATGGGGACCGTTGCGCCCGTGGACTCGGTATCAGTGGCAGCAGACGACTCCGAGGATGACGACGAGTGTCTTCCGTCACCACGGCGGGCCTTGGGATGCGGCAGGCCACCGATGGGTTTTGGGTTCTCCGCCCTCACATCTCTCGCAGTCTGCTTGTTGTTCGTTGTTGGTGCGACTGCCATGCCTTCCCGAGGTCACTCCGCGCAAGCATCATCAGCAACAGAGCACACCGGCGACGAGGTCGGTGGTGCTGGTGTGCTGACGCCCACAACCGTCCCGCCGGCGCTCTATTGGCGCCCGGAGGGATGGTACCCCAACGATCATGGCGGTTACCTCGGCACCCTTTGGACGTGGTACCCGGGTCCCTCGCAGCCGCCCGTGGCGGCTCCGATTGTCACCGCGCCGCCCTCGCCGGGTGGTGCTCCGCCATCGACGGTCTACGTGCCACCCGCCTGGGGCGGG